>OX335678.1:8840000-9135000 GCA_946894065.1 Acleris literana
CTGTATGATTTGTCGTACGCTTTGTTCTGACAATCCGGTAACCTTGGCAACGGTTTTATGAACATTAATGTAATTTTTATGCTTTATTGATTTAATTTTCTTGCCTTAAAATATTCGTACACTTTATAACAACTTGTTTAGTTTGATCCCTAATCGGAGGACTCATCTCCGGTTGTAGGAATTGTAGGTAAATCTCGTGTGTGTTTTGTTCAAAGCGGCGGCCAGTCCGAATTACACGTGTTGAGGACCGGTGATGCCCGACGCCCGACTGAAGTCTCGCGTCACTTGACGTAACGAAAACACTCCTCCCGCACCGCTCCACTGCCGCAGGGACCTACTCAGTTAAGCGCTAGACCTATAGGTAGGTACACTGTTAGCAATGAAAGCTTTAAAAAAAAGCCTAAAAACCATATCGTCTGCGATGCCAACGCAGCGCAAAATTCCGCGCCCCACTGACCCTGAGTAGGCGTCGAGCTTTCGTAAGCGTCACAAAGGTGACCCAGGTGGGTTAGGTACTCCGAAACACCTGTACTCCAAATACCTTTTATTCCACAGTTAGGTATGACGTGATCGAAACAAAGGGACAGGTCAAGGTTAACGTAACATCGAATTCGAATCCCCTCGTAGCCATTGTAATAAGCTTGTGTTATTAAAACAGAGGGCCTTTCGAAATAATTAAGAACACTATTGTTTTGTTTTGTTATTTAAAACGTTTATTTCGTCGCTGTCGCACTGCTCGGTGGGACCGAGACGAAAACCTCTCTTAACTAGTTAAATGAATCAAATCTATCAAGACATCACTACGTTTTTATGTCAAATTATATTTCGAAAAAACGAAATGTTTATGTCAAGCACCAGTCAGTGTCATCGTATTTTACCGAAAGTGCTTTCATCAAAAAATATTAGTGTAAATATAGATTACTAGCTCAAAATAAACATGAAGACAATGATTAAGTGTATCAAGACGACGCGCTGGCCTACTTGGTAGTGACCCTGCCTACGAAGCTACTACGAAGCTAGATGTCCTGGGTTCAAATCCCGGTAAGGGCAGATATTTGTGTGTTGATCGCGAATATTTGTTCCTCCTTCTACATAAATATTTATATCGTTGTCTAGTACCTACACATAGTACAAGCCTAGAGCTTAGTTTGGGACTCAATTGGTGTGTGTGACATTGTCCCCTGATATTTATTTTTTATTTTAATAAATAATATGACTATGCTTAACCTTCAAAAGTACGCGAATATGGAGTTATAATGGTAAATTGATTTGTTTATAAAAGTGACGGAATGAATAGGAACAGACTTTCCATATTGTACCCTTACCATGAGTTACAATTACCGTACTCACTAGCGCCCCTCTATCCCTCGCACTCTATAAGAATACTGTAGGTCGCGCAAAATGTTCGCCTCGCTACAGGTCAGAGTCAGAGCTACGACCACATTAGGCCCGCAGGAAAAATTGCATATCGTCCTTTTACTTTATCATCCTCTTATCTGATCGAATATTTTAATAGGAAAGTAGTCTGTATGCTCCTTGTCTTACCCCCATGGGCAGGGAGGAAATACTAGGCGAGTTAAGTATAATTTTCCATGTAATTTTTTGCGCCGAATGGAATGAGACCATGGTCTAAGATCCGAATAGGAGACGGACGAACTTCACCTAGCTGTTTATTCAATGAAAAGTATTTTTATATAAAATTGAATATGCTAAGTAATATATTAATAGGTTGACTGGAAAATTTCAGTCCAGTCCTTATATGACATAAAAAAACTGAAAATGAACTTTTTTTTTTAAATTGCTATTGCTTGTTTAATAGACCCATTACATACTAATTGAAAGCATGAAGCCTATAGAATATGCAAACGTTAGGTTTAGTGCAAATTATTAGTACCGACTTACCGACCTACCCAATAGTTAAGATGGGAATAAATAGTCAACCTAACGTTTGCATGTTCTATAGGCAACATACTTTCGATTAGTATGTAATTGTACTTTCGATTAGTATGTAATAAAACAAGCAATAGCATTTAAAAAAAAAAGTTCATTTTCAGGTTTTTTTTTAAATCATATAAGGACTGGACTGAATTTTTCCACTCAACCTATTATAAATATATTACTTAGCATATTAAATATGATAAAATACTTTTTATCGAATAAACAGCTAGGTGAAGGTCGTCTCCTATTCGTATCCCCTACTAAGCCATACTCTCTCCTTCATCTCCTTTGATCCTATAATCAATATTTTGCGAGATGTGAACAGTTTTTGTTGGAAAAAAATAAAAAAGTAAATATTTCAAGTCAAAAGTAGGATTTAATCAGCAAACATGTTTATACTTGCCTAGTTGATACATATTGCAGTGTAAAAGATTTCCAATTGTCCTTGCTGATTAAATCCTACTTTTGACTTGAAATATTTAACATGGATAATGACACTTCACTTGCCTAGTAAAAATTCCCCCCTAAATTTTGGTAGGACTCGGCAGATCCTCATTTCTAGCGCCAAGATAAAGTTAAAAGCAAAGTTTCATTGATTTACACATGTTGTCGCTAAACTGTCATATTTACTCGTACTTTACCTGTAGGTATGTAATACAACACATTTAAATAAAGATCTAATATAGATTTAACTTTTTACTTCAGATGAAGGTAACTTGGGACATCGGTTATTCATGGATGCGTATATTCTGCCTGATTTACCTCGTCCCATGTACAGTTTTGGACAGCTCGCATACAGTTATAGCATATTACAAATCCATATATTGGGCGTATCATTTTGTGTTGGTTGCACTGACGGTCGGAGCAATTATTTTACACAAGACCCTGGGCAGGGCGAGAAAAATCAGTATCACCACATTGGCCCCTAAAGCTACCAGACTCGGCGAAGTGTTGGCGAGGACTATCAGCAGCCCGCCTGACCCGAAGAACTCTCCCAGCTCCAGCCAAAGCAGTCGTAAATAGAATTTAATATAAATTAATACCTGAGTGCATCAATGAAGAAAATAACATTAATGTTAGGTAATATAAATTATTGTAATTTATACCGTACACTATACACTATTTTTATTTTTTATTTGTTTTTTATTTGCCCAGTTGAACTGCATCGGAAACAACCTACCCCCAGTGCATCAGTTACCCTCTTGAAATGGCTATCACTTGTCATCATGCAAGCACAGGCAGAAATCCTTGCGACACTTAGGGCCACTTGCACCAAAAATTTAACACTGGGTTAAGTATCAATTTCACCATACGATGTTAACCACTTAACAGACGATTGGAGCGTTAACACCTGTCAATATGTATGAACTAACGGTCGATTAACATCTATTAAATTTAACATCATTTGGTGAAATTGGTTCTAACTCGAGTTATTAAACGTCAGATTCATACGAAAACTGTCATTTTAACTCGAGTTAGTGTCTTAACCCAGGGTAATTTTTTTGGTGCAATTGGCCCTTAAAAGAGGTGATAGACGGGCGAGTAAGTACGCGTACTTGTGACACGGCGAGCTTACTGGCCCGTTTGTCATCGGGTCATGAGAAGTACGCGTCCATAAAAACCGCCGAGTAAGTTCGTCGGCTTTCTGTCTCTCTGGTATCAAAATAATTATGCAGTTTTATTAATATTGGACTGAATTTGTTCCGAAACGGAAGTTTGTGTGAGTTAAATCGCATTCATCCAGACAGTCGGAAAAATGATAACGTTGCATTTTTAATTACTTCAAATAACCCCAAGTGTCAGCTGAAATCGATTCTTGACTTTCCATTTTTTATTCAATTTACTCAAACAGATCTGTGAAAAAAGCAAAATCTTTGCTGGCGAGTGTTTTAAATTCGTTCCATTTCAATGTCCTCTGTTTCTAGAATGAAAAGACTTTATTTACATCCAACTAAGTACAGAATTCAACATTAATACAATTAAAAATTAAAACTAAACGTATTTAAATTTAAATTAAACTAAGCTACTCAAATATTAAAGATATAAATAATAATCACCACTATAAAAAGAACACCCCCTCTAGCAGGTCCGCTCGCGGCATGGTCCCCATGACACTGGCTGCATTACCTCTCTGGATAGCTAGCCCAATCCTCTGTTTCTTGTTTTAATTCTCAAACCTGCTCAAATACACACTTACCACAACTCATGAGCGAGACTGTCTGAACTAAGTAAATATATTTCGAGGACGATACCTACACTTATACATTTAGCATTATTTATTAAAGTATTTGGGTGAATCAACTTTTAAGGTACTCGTTTTATTTTGCGTTATTAAAACTTTCCTGGTGACTTATGATTAATAATAATGTATGAATATTAAAATCAGACCACCAAATTTACAGACCTTAGGTACACGTTAAACACCTCAAATCTTTTTTAATCTTCGAAAAAACCTGGTAACTCAGGGGAAAAAGCATATTTTACATACCAAACCTAGGGACAACATCGTCCCCTGCGTTACCATCTATATTATTATTTAAATCGGAACTATTTTAAATAAAATCATTTCAAATGTTGGCCTATTTGTCTGATTTAATAAGTGCATAAGCCACGTCGTTGGCAAATCTATAGTTTTTCTAAAAACATGTAATTTGTGAAACATGTCGAAAAAAGGGGGTACCTACCTTAAAAGTTGATTCACCCATTTGCATTTTTCAAATAACAAAACATAAATGGATGGACAGGAATGGACGCGAGTTTTATAGAAAGATAGTACATTGTTGCAAACGATAGAAAGTACGCGATTTTTGGACGAGTCATATAGAGGGCCGAAACGTAGTTAAGGCCCTCTAGTGTAAGAGTCCATAAATTGCACTTTCTACCGAGGCAGACATAGTGCTTTTCACAACTACTGAGAGGAAATAAAATAAAAATTCATATTCAAACTTTTAATTCATGTTAATGTGACATCACCGATAATTTTACCATAGATAACTTTTTTTTAATCTGGACCCCTATTCTCTTGGCACTCGAGATTAATAAACTAACATGCGAGATGAAGATGTCAACTCCATATAAAATTGTATTTGTTTCGCCATATCTCCCATGTAATTTCATCTCTAGTGGTTAGAGATTAGGGGCCAAGTTTGAATTACATTTAAAAAAACGCAGTGACATAGTTTTTAGTCTGTGTATCTTTTAGCAAAAATACACCTAATATTTTACGACACAAAATGATGTGTTCTGATTGGTCGATTTCAATTTTTCATTTTAAGGAGCTATGACATAAAAATTGATTGATTGATTTTCATTGGTTTTTAAAGTTGGACAACAATGTTGTCGACCAATCAGCAAACACGCCGACAAAAACATTCTTGATCGGTCCTTATAAGTGACGTTTTGTGACCCCAAACAAGACCATCCATGGCCATATTTCAGAGCAGTGTTGTGAAAAATTTATTTTAATCATGATGGTTACTCAAAGTACCGGTCGAGCCATTCTCGAATTATGGCGTGACCAAGGAAAACAGGGGTTAATTTATATTTATAGATGTAGAAGACCGACACACATATGAACTTAAATGCCAGTGTTGAAGGCCACCCGGATGGTAGTCTAAAAAGTAGGCCTTTCCAACTAAATTATTTTATTCAAGTCAAACAAATGATAGATAAATTAATAATACTTTTCATAGTTTTCATTATTAAAATTAAACCAGATCGTCATAAATGTCATAATCATACCTAGGTAAATGCAAATAAATTGCATGTACATATTTCAATTGCTTAAAAGTAATTGGTAACATTCAGATATTTTATTTCCAGTAAATTAAGAATTTACAATGAATATCGAGGTATAAAAATAAAATAACAATACCTACCCATCATTATCCATAGGTACCACAAAAAAAACATTATATAATTAAAAATACTTATACTTTCATTCATACGCTCGAAAATCCTAATTTACGGTGCTGCCGGCAGCGGGGCAGGGTTCGAGCTAATTTAGTAATATAATGGACCCGATTCTACAGTAGCCTCTAAACTTCCTAATTTTATTTAGGTGTCGCTAAAACACAAATAATCAAATGACAGCGCTCATTTGAATCTGGCGCTTCTTATTTTAGGCGGTCTTATGCAATATTACATTGGCATACTGGAATAGTACTTGTTAAATCTACCGTCTAAACTAAGTCAAAAAATTAGACGTTTTAGTTTTAGGCTATTTAAGCGATGTGCACGTAGAATCGGGTCCATTATATGTTTAACATTTTTAAATTCTCAGTTATCTATCTTAAACATTTACTAATATTTTTGGAAGACCACACGTCAACAAGACTTAGATATATAAGAGCTTTATGTATTACAATACTAAATAATTACTAGAACTATAGGTAATTAAAACAATCATCAACTTTCATTTTTAGTTGCTACATACATATCGTCGGTGATAGTTAAATACCGCGTAAGTAACAAATTCAATTAGGCGCAAAATACACCTTAGCAAGTGAGCCAGTAAGGTGCATTTTGCAACTGATTGAATTTGGTACTTACGCGGTATTGCACTATCACTGACGATATTATGATATTTGGTATTATTGTCAACCTTGGCTGGTTTTATATAACATGTGCGTGGTTATCATTATTTCCTGCAGATATCTTCTAGACAATGACACTTATAGTAATTATTTATATCTCATCTGTATTTACAAGATTTCACGCGTATCTTATACAATCATCAATCATTTTATTTGTGTGGCAGTAATCTCAACAGCCGGATTCTCGATGATGGCCTTGTTCTGCACGAGCCTCAGTTCTATCAGAGCCGAAGGTAGCTTGCCTGAAGGGTGCAGAGCTGAAACATAAATTACAAAAATAAAATCAACGATTTTTTCCTACAATTACTACCATTTCTAAAAACTAGTAAGAAAACTGAGAACATAGAGTTTCAAAATTACTACAGTATTTATTTATTTAGTAGTATAGTTTAAACTTTTTCAACTGAGCTTATCCATACATTTAAATTACGCTGAAAAAGTTGTAAAATAAAATCGTGTTTTTAAAGGTGTAAAAGTAATTATATTTTTACGTTATGACATCGAATGAGATATTACTGGATAGTTCTTAAAAATATTATGAAATAGAAAACCGACATATTCCATAGAGTTGCGTGTCCCTCTACGTTACTAAGTACTATCTATTTATATCAACTGACTGCGGAAACTTCGATAGCGCAGTCAGATTTAGTTGCGCTGTCTGACGCTGGTGGCACCGTCTAACGACTGACTACGATAAGTTGTCGCTAGATGTCGCTAAGTAACTACAAGATTGTGCTTAAAACCTTATACCTAGCAACGTATACAGTAAAACCCGAGTATTCATAGTACTCCGATGTCTATCGCTGACACACTCGCTCTGGCATCTGTCACGCATGCACGCACGCACGCAAAAACATGCCACCGTGTATGTTTGTATGTGTGATGTGTGTCTGCCTAATAAACACAGGTTAGTAGGTAAATTGACGACCCAGTCTAGCTGATAATGACTCTGCAAATGAATGTTTGGTCTTGATGTTTTCTTAAGTATTTGAGTGTTTATGTCTTTAAATTAGCTTGTATATCGTGGTTTAGTATCCATAGTCTATGGAGAGCTAAGTTTGTGACTAGATTATAATGTGTGTAAAAAAACTATTAAGGTTTAATGGTCTTGCCAATATTACTTTGATAGATTATCAACTTTTATCGAATACAACTGGGTTTTAGTGCCTGATCGTTATGTTCACTTTAATTACCTCTAGCTCTTTGAAACGTGTCTTTAACAATGCTCTGCAGAGTTGCAATGGTTTTCTCGAGAGTAACGTTTAGGTTGTTATTTGTTTTGTAAGACCACGCCAGGAATAGAGCTGCAAATAAGTCTCCAGTGCCAATGAACGTTGCGTCCACTTTCGGTATTTGTATAGTGTAACAAGCCCCTGAAAATTAAAAATAACTGTATAAGAACCACAGACGCCAATGACAGATGTAAAACAGCGCGACTGTCAACCTTACGGCTATAAACATTGGTCTATTTTGTGCTATAAACTGTGGCAGATTTACGGTGGGGGGATGAGACTTACAAAGTATATACTAAATTCGAAACTTCAAATTTCTGATCCTTTTTACTTGACTTTCGAGACTAAATCGAGAAAAAGTGACGGAGATAACGTTGAACTTCGAACTAAGGAAAAATGTAGCGCACTTTAGTACCAGTCATCATAAACTATAAACTGAACATCATAAAAATGAAAATGACACGGTTCTAAGTTGTAAAATGGATGAAATAAAACCACTGTCAAATGGGCGCCCATGATGCGGGACACAATAATCCGCTCTCTGGGAGACTGAGCCGTTCAAAAGGCAAATAAATGTACAGTAAAATGAGTAAGGGATTATTTAAAAATGTACCTTTTGAGCTCGCAATAGCAATCATATTTTCATCATCACCCAAATGAGTACTAGACAGCACCACAGTTTTCACACCTTTATGGTGCAGGGCTTCTATAACTTTTAGGGCTCCATCTAAATCTTTGACGGCTATGCCAGTAATTAGTTCCGCCTCAAACTGGTTTGGGGTAAGAATGTCTGCAAGAGGTACTACAATATCACGGTACACTGGCAGAATCTCCTCTGGGACATATATTCTTCCACTATCCCCCATAACTGGATCACATACTAGAATACAAAAAATAATTTAATGACACAACGTTAATTGACTGAAAGGAATGGAAAGCTTAAGATGATTAAATAATGAAATAGCTATCAATAAATATGAATTAGTGGAATTGGGATTATTTCATCATGCTTTGGCTCAAACCATTTAAAAAGGGTAATACAATACAAAACACTTTATTGTACACCAAATAAATACATAACAGAGAAACAGCACATTTAAAAATAATACAGGTAAACAACAGGCGGTCTCTTCCAGACAACCTTAGTAGGAACATTGGACATGGTATCAAATTAAAATATTTTACACAGTGGTGCAGACTTCACGGAGCAATAACAAGAAACTCTTTTAGTAATTAAACATGAATACAAAAAATCTAAAAAACGTAACAAATAAACTCTTACCAAAAAAACAAATAAATAATTAAGCAAATAAATACAAGATACATATGACTTACATAAATAAACAGATAATTATACATAAATACATAAATAAATATATAAATATCAATACATCCACATCGGGGAAATAATAAAATGACATTGATAGAAATTCTTCTTTTAGAAGTAGTTAGAGAAATGAACCGAGACAATACAAATTATGACTGCGACAAGAAGTGCTCATGAAGAAGTTTCTTAAAGATATGTAAAGATTTAGCTCGCCGCAACTCCACAGGGAGGGAGTTCCACAGCCGGACAGCCTGAAATGTAAAGGAATTGTTGTAGAATTTAGATGAAGAGGGGGGTACAGTTAAAATGTATAGTTCATTCGCTTAGATAGTGTCGCTACACTCGCAGGTACTTGTGGTTATTTTAATAAAATACAAATATATTTCGATGTAAACTGACAAATTCACTTGCGGGTGTTACGCCGCAAATGAATTTCGCAGTTAAAATCGAAAATTATTTGTATTTTATTAAAATAACCACAAGTACGTGCGAGTGTAGCGACACTATCTAAGCCAATGAACTTTACTAATTGTAAAAACCCGCAATATATTTGAAAGACCTATCCAACGACACCCCACACTATGGGGTAGACGAGAAAAAAAATACATCCCCAGGTTACCTACGTGTAGGGGAGGTACTTACAGATATATTTTTTTTTCAATATTTTATTTTACCACTTTGTTGGCGTGACTAATGTGTATATTCATGCCAAATTACAGCTTTCTAGTACTAAGAGTTTCTGAGCTAGGCTGCGGACGGACGGACGGACATGGCAAAACTATAAGGGTTCCTAGTTTGACTACGGAACCCTAAAAAGCACACATCAGCATAGTCTAAAATAGGGACAAGTAATGACTGAGCAAGCGCAATTCTAGTCGCGAGAGGGAGAAAGTTACGAAGCCGCCGAAGAGACCACACTGACGCAAACATCTTCCTGCTAACCTCGTTAACTTGAGGAACCCACGACAAGGTACGGTCCATAATAATACCCAGGTTTTTGACTTGATGTGAAAAAGGAATAAGGACCCCATCGAAAAAAACAGACGGGAGACCTGCAAAGTCAACTCTGGATAATAATTTAGGACTGCCGATAATAATAGTTTGAGTTTTAGCAGGATTGACTCTCAAACCAAAACTATTACTCCATTGCAAGATACGAGCTAAATCGTTGTTCGTGGAATTGATTACCGAGTCGAGTTCGCCCAGCACGCCCTGAGAGTAACTTTGTAGATCGTCGCCATAAAATCATGAAGACAGAAAAAATAAGAGAAGACAGCACGCCACCCTACGGGACGCCGGCCAGCGTACTGCACCACGAAGATCGGGAAGCTTCCACCTTTAATCGCCAACGACCTACCTACTAGATAACTACGAAACCATTCAATTACCGCAGGAGATATTTTAAGTGAGCGCAAAGTTCCGAGCAAGGTGTCGAAATCAACAGTATTAAATGCATTGCTGAAATCCAATAATGTTAATACTGTTAACCTTCTGTTGTCAAATCCCAACCGAATATCGACTGTGATTTTAACGAGAGCGGTAGCCGTGCTATGACCGGGGCGGCAGCCGGATTGAAAGGGATTAAGGAGACCACTTTTCCCCAATTTTAAATTTCCCGAAAAGCCATTTGTATTATTTTTGTTCCGCTTTCAAGATACCTGATCCGCTATTTACATCAGTTAGGTTAGAATAGACTTGTGAACAGCGAAAAAACTTTTTGATAAATCAAAATTTGGGAATAATGAATTCAATCGTAATTTCACCCTACATTACTATTTCCAAGTGAGCTTTACCATATATCAAGTCAGGATTTTTCTGCTTCAGTTGCTTGATAATACCAGCTATTTGTTTCAAGGAATCAGGCGACCGTGTATATCCTGTGATTAGGTGTGTATAATAATCAACACCATTCAGAGTCATTCCTTCAAGCAGTTCCTTCATTTGTTCATTTTGTAGAACGCTGCCTTTCAGTCTGTGGGTGTAACCTCCGTGGTTGGAAAACTGGACTGTGTTTATTGGATCCACTTCAAATCCCAAAACCTGTAAAGTACAATGTTGCTATATTTTTTCACCTTGTAACAACAAACGCGAAAAATAAGTAGCAGTAGGTAAAGCAATGTTAATAGTTGAAAAGGTGTAATTGAGTAAATAAAACCAGATATCAAGATCTCACAATATGATAAGTAATATAGAAAAAATATGTTTAGATTAACAACTATTCATTCAAGTGACTTTAAATGCAAACATAAACAATATTTTAAAAAATAACAAGTGTTCTAGAAGTTTACTTGTGTTGATGACCTATATTTATTATTTCTTTATTTACTTATTTAATCTTTATAGCAGAAAAAGAACACAAATGGCAGACTTAATGCCTTATGACATTCTCTACCAGTTGACCAAATAATAAAAGAGATGATGATGGTATTATATATTTATCAAATTAAATAAGCAGATTTTTCCAATACTAGCATTCAAGATTTACAAGGATAAATTTGTTTGGTTTGTTACAAGCCAAATATTAGACTTACCGCCTGTTTCACAATCGACAAGTAAAAGCATAATTGACAGATAAATTTAACCCTTTCTCTTTCTAACACTTGAAAATAGAAAAGGAGAGGACCAACATTAAATGGTAGAAAAATTTACTAGTCGATTGTGAAACAGGCCCTTAGTCACACAAATTGTTCAAATGACTTTAACCTGATTGTTTTATTGGCCTCATCAGTGATGATAACTTGACAATGACATACTTGTATAATTTATTTACATAGCTGATAGTCTGTAGCAATTCACATCAAATATTTGTTTTAGATTTAATTTGATTGACATACTGAATGGCACAGATCAACAATGATTTTATACTTGGTTGTTGCATTGATGATCAGTGATGCAGGTTACTGTTAAGTCAATGAAATTGTCAATTTTCTAAAAACATTAATAAATCCTATGCAAAGATAGATAATGCTGGGCTCATCAGCTTAGATATGAGGTGTTTTCCACATAAGTGTACCATTTTAGTTGAAGTCAGCATAAATGTATAGTCATTAAGTATTATTTGAAATGCCCTGTATTAAACTCATAAAGACCACCATAGTTTTTTGTCAGTGGGACTTTGAATCTACCATCAAGGCAATAAAGTTCAATTAAGTTTGTTTGAAAATGCCATTTTCAATTTACGAAGAAAGGATAACGTCGGTTAAATTTGCAAACCTCGTAAGTCCATTTTTTGCGAAAATGTTTTTTTTATTTAATCGTGTAGCCAATCACCAAACGCATCGATCTATATATTGCATTCAAACGTCAAACAAACCGTTATTTAAAAAATCTACAAATCTACAAATAGAAAAACTTGTAACTCCCCTCCAGGTATGGAGTAATTAGTGTTGATATGATTTGACAGCATGGACTTACGAGTTTTGCTTTACATTTCATTTCGGAGATACGTGGTTTTCTGTATTGAAGCGAATTTACAGCAGGGATATTTCATAGTTTTAGAAACATTTTAGGTATTTTGAGCTAAAAATATGATAACTTCACTATTTTTTACCTATATGAATACATAACATTAATAAGCTTCCCTGCAACTACATGCTGTAATTTTGTTTTTTGTGTCCCCTGTAAACTTGAGCCAAATGGACTTACGAGGGTTGCGCATTTAACCGACGATAATAAACTTTAAATTAAATTGCCTTGGTGTGTACTGAGCCTTGCGAGGTTAATGGTATTTGATAATATTGCATATAGACAGATTTGTAGCTTCATACAAAAAGTTTTTGTATGGCATAGAGAAGGCAAATAAGACACAAGGGATTCTCTGGTGGTAACTGGAATCTGAGCCCCATAGACAGTTCGCCTTTGTACAAGGTTTTTATTATATTGCCTGTGTTCTATATTTCTTTTTTATTCTTGTACAATAAAGAGTATACATACCATACATACATACATTTGAATTCTCACGACTACAATTTTAAAGACTGCAAATGCATTACCAACCCTGAGGAATAAAATGGAAAGTCTCCATGCTAGTTATTTTACTGGTGGTCTTAACCTCACCCCAGAACACAAGAGTGTAGCTTATTTATTTATATTTATTTATTTAAACTTTATTGTGCTATACCAACTAAACATAGCAATCCAGACAGACCCTACACACGGTTCTACCACCACTAAAACCAACCACTATACCACTAAAGTATTGCAGTACATGATATTAGACAAATATAGTTTATATAGGTACATATATTGGGATTACTTTATAGCCTCACCTAGATACAAACAATAATGAAATTAACACTTCAGCAAATTAATATTTCATCAGTATAAATAATTATTTATCTGCACATGCTTAACACTCGATTACCAAGGAGCCAGCATCTGCTAAATTTTACCTTTCGCACCCCGGTGGCTACCGAGGAGCCAGTATCAAAAACTACTTGATTTCTGTCTTAAGACGTTAAGTTTAAAACATTATTTGCTTTACGTGTCGGTTTGCTTAACTGCTAACGTACCTGCAGAGGAAAAACGGCACTTTTATTGCCGACGTATCCATGCACCACATGGCTCTGAATGGAGAGGACTCTAGGAGTATCTGCAGACATGTTTACTGCTATAGCCACAATTGTAAGACTGATATTGAATTGGATTTAGCAAAATTATATGCGCTTGCAACTATGTCATTGTCATTAAGTACAGGAGTGCCTTGAACAAATGTTATAAAATGTTTATTGTCATCTTCCGCTGCAAGGTCCCTTCCCTTGCGCTACTGACATTAATTCATTCATGATGACGCAATTTACATAGGTATTTGTAACTTATTCTAACTAATGTTACACAGTACGTATAAAGAAACTGTGGCGAATCAGCAGAACGTTCATAATCAATTTTTGCAGGTTATGGAGATCATAACATTGCTCAGCTGACAAGTGACAGCTGACTGACAGACAGTCGGTCGGTTCGGTTTTTTTTAATTCTCTCAGAGATTAAAGCCCATTCAGCCTTTGTTTTATTTAGTACTTTGTTTTCTTAATAATTTATCATGGTAAACGAATGGTACCTATTCGTCTACAGTCGTTAGTCAACTAGAAACGGGAACTAACATAGTCAGCATCATAGCAAAAACAACAAAATAGACTGGCACGCCCTCAAATCCTACGACTCTTCTCTTTCCGCACAGACTCTAGTCCTTTTTATATTGTTTTGTATTAAATGTCTTCAGTATTGAAATGCGAGGGTGGTTCACACATTGTAATGCTTACGGAAGTTTTATAAATCCGAATCAACCTGCCTTTCTTTACTTTTTTGCGACTTTCTCCGCGTAGAGATCAATTTTCCGGGATAAAAAGTATTTACCTACTGTTCCAGACTTTAATTTATCTCTGTGCCAAACTTTATCCATGCGTGCTGCCGTTCTGGCGGGATTTAGTAGCAAACATACAAACTTTCGCATTTATTGATGGAGCTACTGGAACTTCGAACTTCGATTTTCAAAATAGGCCCTCTGTTGTGGCTGTGAATTGCATACCTTAGGGCTAGTTTACGGAGACGCGGAGCGTCGCGCGTGGCGTGCGGCTTGGCGTTGCGCGGGGCGTCGGGCGGTTTTTCCGTTTACAGAGGGGCGGCGCGTGCAGCGAACCGCGTCATCACACGCGCAAACACAAACATATGGCAATGTACGTGATGCGGGGTGTAGAGAGTAGCGGTGTCCGCTAAATCCGCGACGGACTCTCGAGCGTGTAGCGGAGCGCGCGGCGGAGCACAAGACTGTCAGAAGGTTCCGCCGCGGGCCCCGCTGCGGGCGCAGTGGCGGGAACCGCCGTTAGTGCTTGTTTACGTGCGCGTTTGCTTCAAATATAGCGTTACTTGCGGCGGAGCCCGCGGATGGCATCGCCGCATTGCACGCAGCGTCGCACGCGTCAATAACGGCGGGTCCCGCCACTGCGCCCGCGGCGGAACCTTCTGACAGTTTTGTGCTCCGCTGCGCGCTCCGCTACACGCTCGAGAGTCCGCTGCGGATGTAGCGGACACCGCTACTCCCTACGCCCCGCATCACGCGCCGCGTCACGCCCCGCATCTTTATAAACAACACCGTACATTGCCATATGTTTGTGTTTGCGCGTGTGATGACGCGGTCCGCTGCATGCGCCGCCTATCTGTAAACGGAAAAAACGCCCGACGCGCCGCGCAACGCCAAGTCGCACGCCACGCGCGACGCTCCGCGTCTCCGTAAACAAACCCTTATTGACGCGTGCGACGCTGCGTATGGCTGCGTGCAACGCGGCGAGGCCATCCGCGGGCTCCGCCGCAAGTAACGCTGTATTTGAAACAAACGCGCGTAAAACCGCTTCTCCGTAAACGCTTTTATACAACGTCATATGTTTCAATTTAGTGCAGACCGCGCCGCCCAACGCTACGCGCGACGCCCCGCGTCCCCGTAAACAACTACTTAGGAGGCGAGGTCAGGTCAACGACAGGCGATTACTAGCGTTATTTAGCGACGAGAAGTGGAGTAGAAAGGTTACCTGGAAGAGACACCTTAAAGGGACAAGTTCGCCTTTGTACATCCCTGTTATATTTTTGTCTATTTCATAATTGTTATCCCTTTTGTTTGTACCATAAAGTGTTGTACATACATCTTGATATCAGTAAAAATCGGCCATTTTAGTGAGCTTAATTTTATCATCGTCATTATCTTACCACGAAGAGAAAGAGAGTGCGATTCAGAAATCGACCCTCTGTAGATTTTGGACATGGAATTTTAAGTAAACAAACAGAAACGGGGAATCTATGTCTAAATCGCTGTTGAAGTCGATAACACGTTTCAGCAAAAAAATGAGTAATGTAGGTAGGTACTGCTACGCCCGTATTGTTATTGCTTACTTATATCTAGCGGCAACCGATTACTAGCACCATCTAGCGACGAGTAGCTGAGTCTGAGTTACAGACGGCGTGAAAAGAGGTCAAAGGTCAACTACCGGTCCATTGGTATCAATTTGGGCCCTCTTGCACGTAAATTTAACCCTAGGTTAACCCCAGGTTAAATTATTCAAGAATGTCAGATTCATATAAGAACTCAATTTTAACGAATTAACCTGTTTACCTGCAGTTAAACCTAAAAAACAAGGGTTAACGTTAACATGCTAGCGGGCCGTAAAGTGTAAGTCGCGAGTTCTTTTTCATATCTTTGCTTGATTATAAACTCTAAATTTAAAAAAAACTTGAAAGATTTGTTTTAGACAAAGTCAACCTTAGTTAGTGCATTTATACTTTAATTTATCTATGTACTTTAGACTAACACTTTTGTCCGCTACCATCGGGGAAAACTCGTTAACCTTTTGAACGCCATACGTCGAATACAAAATGTGCCACCCACACGCCAAACATGTTTGCTATGCTATGCAAATTACACCTTATTGATACCAAACAAAGTCTCTTTTAATCTTGAACTCTTGTCGGCTGTAGCCGACGTGGCGTTAGTGGCACGACTTTTAGTTGAAGGCCAGAGCCGACTGTGGCGTTGAAAAGGTTAAGTACCTAGGTAACTCATAAAACTACCTTCAATCTCTGTTAAAACTCTAAATCTGACGCTTATCTTAATAATTATCCATTCGCTCTTACAAGAGTCACATTAGTGAATTTTTAAAATTTTATGCTGACTGTACACAGTCGGCTAGATCGAACTCCGAAAACTCTACTCTTTCCAGGATCTCATACAAAATAGGCCTGGGATTGCATGCCCTACTCGCAGGCATATACAGCTGGCATTTCGGCGCAAATAAGTGTCATGTAACAAGTAAATAACATTTATTTAAAAAATTCTCCATGTATACACACATTCGATTGCAGTATAATATCATATTATAATTAATAAGGAACATTATTTGGTAACATTTCTAAAACTTAAATAAATAACAATAACATTACTATGGAAGACATCTTGGTCAAATAACATCTACATGTAAAATGTACATTTCTCGTCTATCACTATGTTTGAAATACCTAATTTAACTTTGATAGGTACATTATCTCACATCAAGCTTTAATTATATAAATACTATTTATTGTATAATTTAACATTTCATTTTACAACTCGTCATCTTAAAAATTGATTAGGTTTCACATTTCACTATGCTACCGCTACATCACTACTGCGTTGTCAATTATCTTTCTGATCCGACTTAATTTGAAGATATTTTCTTAAATTTGACGGGCAGTAATTGACACGTCTGGATTTTCTATAACTGCCTTATTCTGTATAAGTCGCAGCTCTATTAGGGCGGGCGACATCTTGCCAAAGGGTTGCTTGTCTATAACAAAAAAAATAAGGCCGTTAAACCTACTCATAAACAAGTCTAATAAAAAGCCAGCTTTTAAAACCCGACTGCATGCTTTGTTAGTTGCCATGAATATATTTTAATTTCGCCATTTCGTCATTTTTTAGGCTTCCGTAGCAAACAAGGAACCCTTATATTTTCGCCAAGTCCATCTGTCCGTCTGTCCGCGGGTTAACTGAGAGACTCTTGGTACACAAAAGCTGTAATTTGGCATAGTTTTACATTTACATTATGCCGACAAACACGTACTTAAAATAAAATCATAAAAGAAATGTATGTACAAGTAAAGTAAAGGTATTTTTTGGTACAAGTTTTTTTTTTTATCCTTACTCTTTAAATTAAAGTGACACTCTCGACGCGAAATACGAATCTAACGACGCCTTGTTTGTTGAAATCGGGCCATCCGCTCAACCTCTACGAGGCAACAAAGAACCATACACACATACATACATACAGGTCCAAAACAGTACCTTCCTTCTTCCGCAGTCGGGTAATAATATAGAAGCGGCTGTACCCTATTGATTGCATGTCAATAAAAAGCAATAAGGGCTGATATTCTACCCGGCAAAACCTTATTTGACATTTGACGCGTTATCGTACTGTCAACTTTTTATAGCTTATTACTCGTATTTACATGACAGTAAAGGCGGCAGAGTTAAACACAATATGAGGATAACATGCCAAAAGCAACATTGTTTTACCGCGTAGAATAGGTGCCCAGTATAGTCATTTACTTACCCCTAGCTTTTTGATAGGTGTCTTTAACAATATATTGCATAGTTGCGATGGTTTTCTCCAAAGTAAGTTTTAGGTCGTTTTTCGTTTTGAAATACCACGCAAGGAATAACGCTGCAAACAAGTCTCCAGTGCCAGTAAAATTTGCATCAACCTTTGGTATTTGAATAGTGTAGCAAACCCCTGAAAATAACCAATGCTAACGTGTTTTAACTGTAACTCTCGGATTAAAATGTTAAGTTTTAGTCTTAGATCTTAGGCGAGAGGACAAATTCGAAAAAAAATATAAAAAAAATACCTTTTGAGCTAGCAATAGCTATCATATTATCGTCATCACCTAAGTCAGTACTGGACAGTACGACGGTCCTCACACCCTTATCGTGCAGAGCTTCTATTACTTTTAGAGCACCACTCAAGTCTTTGAAAGGAATGCCTGTTATCAATTCAGCCTCGAACTGGTTCGGAGTGAGAATGTCCGCAAGTGGAACTACATCGTCCCGATACACCGGCAGAATCTCTTTGGGGACATACATTCTACCGTCGTCACCCATAACTGGATCACATACTGAAAGTAACATACAATTAACCTTCAACTCATTCATTGTATCATGAACGTATCAAAGTTTTTTAATATCGTGTTCGTTCTACATTGACTTTCAATTGTTATCGTAATGTCAACGTAGCTCTTATTGGCTTGATAGTAATAGCGGACGAGTAAATAACGATACGTGTTGAGACCAAGGAGAATAAGAACCCTAGATGTAGAATATTGCTTTCTCAATTAGCTTATCGGAAGGTAATAAAGCTGCTTGAAAAAGAAAACAAATACCTACGAACTTTTTCAACCAAAAAGGATGTTGCATGTTTATTCACTACAGCTGTACTACCTACTACAGCCACGAGCACTCAGGCCACCTGATGGTAAGTGGGATCTGAGACCCACATTTGAATTCTCAAACACAAAAAACTATTTACAAAATTTAAATTATATATTGAATTATTCAAAACCATGTAACCAGGTAACTCAATGAAGTCTATCGTAATAGTTATCCAGACAGACACAGAAGGACGGTTATGCGGCATCCTAAAAAAGCGTCGGCTCCAAAAGAAAACATACGAGATTTAAATGAATTTGAACAATGGAAAACTAGTTCAAAAACCCATCTTGGTTCATTGGTCTTATAAATCATTTGTAATCAAAGTTCAAGTCTCTACGTTCAGCGATTTTGGCTGTGTGTTGTCAGGCAGTTAATTAGTCATTCAGACTCTTATGCTATTGTTTAGAATAATATATATATATATATATAGTAGGTATGCCAGGATTTAAGACTAAGAAATGTTTTATCAATAAACAACAAGACCGTACAAAGATAAATTCCATTTAACAACAGAATATGAGCTGTTCACAATACCGATTCCACTTTTTATGCCACTTTAGTGGATATATACAGGGTGTCCCAGAAACCGACGTCAACCTGCCTAGGGCTGATAGAGCAGCTAAAAAGTTATCGATTTAACCCCTAAACCCCCTCGGGGTTAAATCGATAGCTTTTTAGCTGTTCTATCAGCCCTAGGAGGGGTTGACGTCGGTTTCTGGGACACCCTGTATAATAAAATAGTAATAATATGAATATTTACGGCCGACTGCAACTTAAACTAAAATGTATTTCTTTACCATATATAAGGTTTGGATTCTTTTGCTTCAGTTTTTTAATAATTTCAGCGATTCGCTTGAGAGAATCTGGAGATCGAGAGTAGCCTGTAATGAGCAGTGTGTAATAGTCGACCCCATTCAGTGTTAGCCCCTCTATAAGATCCTCCATTTCTTCATCTTGCAATACATTGCCTTTTATATGGCTGTAACCAGTATGTGTTGAGAACTGGACTGTGTTGATAGAGTCTACTTCAAAGCCCAAAACCTGAAAATTTTGAGTAATTAGACCAGGCACGTTTACTTTTCTTGTTATCGATCCATATATTTTATCAGTCCACATTAAGTCATAGAAAGGCAGGCTTGTCTTGAACGTGTCTTGTATAGTGGACCAAGAAAGCCATTCTTCGACTTTATTTGTAGCACGCTAAGATCCAAAAGTGTTAAAGGAATTTCTTGGTTGACTATACAGATGATCCTTTCGATTACACGTCGACCCTGGGATCTTTTGTGCAATAACCCCTCAGGTACACACTCATTTGTTTGAACGTGTCAGAGGCCCTACTTTAAAAATCGAAGTTCGAAGTTATGTTAGCTTCATCTCTGTCACTCGTCCTTCGAGACTAAATCGAGAGAAAGGGATGGAGCTAACGTAACTTCGAACTTCGATTTTCAAAGTAGGACCTCAGTTGACACGATGTTTGTCTCTAACATAAGGGTAATGTATTTAAGTTGGAAAAAGTCATTGGAATCATGTATAAGATCACCGATGGGGACGGTTCGAATGCGGTTCCTCGCGATTACGAGTCAGCAACCTTAGTGACTAGACCACAGAGGCTTCTCTTTTTACTGCAAAGCTGACAATTTTTTTTTTTTATATAAATATCCATCTGAGCTCATAGATCTTGATTAGTCAAACCGATTTAATGAAACTTAGCTCAGACTCAGCGCCAAAAAAACGCGTTAAAATCGGTTATTTGTTCGAGCCCTAAGCAGTGCGTGATATACTCGTACAGACAGGTTTCAATAACATACAGATATTATTATAGTGAATAATGTTTTGCCATAGTTTTTTGTCGGGAAAATTCGTTTTTATCTTGCTGTCTCAGTCAACTTTAGACTTTAGTACCCAGGTCCACCGATAAGCTAATTGAGAAAGTAAGATCAATACGAACTTCTCCGACAAAAAATGATGGCAAAACATTATTCAATAGACTTTACAGATGTATTGACAACATCTGTAAAGTCTCGGTTTTTTTGGGATGACAAAAACAAAACCTTGAAAAACAAATAGCTTCCGCTTCAATGCGCTCGGTAAGCAAGCACATTTGCACAAACAGATTTGAAGGGTACACGGAAAGAACACGACTAGGTAGTCACTGTCTTTAAATGAGATTTTTATGTCAAAATTGGAAGTTTGCATTGAACTAAACTTATATTAAGATATTGTATATCAGAGTGAGTTAGTGTGTGAACAAATATAAATAAATCTAAATATAAATTTAATTATTTCACTTTCAACGAAAAAGACGTATGAAATTACATAGTTCCCAACTTTCAAACCACGATATTTCAAACAGTTAATATACCTATTGACTAGACATGTTCTTTTCATGTAACCTTCATTTATCATTCATTAGTGACTGTTTGCCGCGGAGTTGTTTCCCGACCCTGAGAATGTTTGCGACGCCGATTTGTTTAATGGTTATTACAATAGAGCTATCTTTTATCTTCTTTATCTATACAAGACTCTTTAACATAATAGTCAATGTTAAAGCTGATAAACAAAATATATTTGTAGATATTGTTCACACGGTACTTTTTTGTGGTGCTTTACCTACTGATTATAAGATTATTAGATACACATTCAAACTTGGATAATGTGTTTATTTTCTTTCTTCCCAAGTACAATAAATGGTTCATAACATTACAATAGATAAAGGGTAATATAGAAAACTCTATTACATATACGCCCATCATTTTATTTTCAATATACCTAGGTACCTAGCTACCTAGGTAGGTACGGACTATCTTTTCGTTAACCTTTTGAACGCCATACATCGAATACAAAATGTGCCACCCACACGCCAAACATGTTTGCTATGCTATGCAAATTACACCTTATTGCTACCACACAAAGTCTCTTTTAATCTTGAACTCTTGTCGGCTGTAGCCGACGTGGCGTCAGTGGCACGACGTTTAGTTGACGGCTAGAGCCGACTGTGGCGTTGAAAAGGTTAACGGCCGATACAGACGGACTGCAAAAGGGCAGTTCTAATGCAGTTCTGATGCAGTTGACGTAACTGTATCAAAACGTACCTACGTACGTCAACTGCAATCGGACTGCCATTTTGCAGCTGGGTTATAGTTCAAATGCTGTCCGTCTGTACCGGCCTTAATAAAAACCATGCGAATTTGGCTTTCAGGGTAAATATTAGAAATTAAAGCGCATCAATGGCTTATGCATAGCATGTTACCGTAATCATAAGGCATCGAGTACAAAGACCAGCGATTGTCTTTTTTTTAACCTAATATTTTATAGGGGATTTAGTACCTACTCATACGTGAATATGTCAGGGGTTACGGGGTGACTATATAAAAAAATGGGGCTCTCAATCTCTGGCAATAAAGGAGTGCTTTACAAAATTATAAATCAGATTAGGTAGCATCTCTAGACAATGGGTGTGTCAGCACTGTATTCACTTCACCATATAGTAAGTTTAGGCGACTCAAGTATTTATCCCTGCCTGAGACTTTTATTCTGTTCACATTCCATCAAAAAAGCCTCCCTGGGGAGGCTGGCAGTACCGTCATGTACCAATGAGATTTTTCAACCTTAGTATTTACCTGATTCTCTTTCAGCGAAGGAGTAAATCTTATAAAACAGCCCAGTATGTTATTGCACAAAAAATCCTATAGGGCCCATCAGTACAAAGATAACATTTGATTAAAAACAAGTATTTTCTTTCCACTGTGTAACAAACAGTGCTTTTTTTAATTGATAAGCCAATTATTTGCTACAAATGGAATTGTGCGAAATGGCAAGTACGACCCTGATAGAGTACGTTCTCTTAAGATCTGGTTTGCATTTTTGCTTAAAGGGATGGTTTTTTAAGTTAAAGGGATATTGGTATCACTCAAAATATAGCGCTTTAAAATCTCAATCAAACAAGACTTATAAGAAACGGATTGGTAAGGGTAACCCTTATAAATAACACTTTAAAAAGCAAATCGAATCAGCTTTTCTAAATAAATCCTTATAAAAACCCATTTCAAACCACTTGAATGGGATAGCGGGCCGTTCCCTGGAAATTACAATATTTACATAATTTTGCTTAAAACACACAGAACGGTATAGGTAGAGTATATTTACCTAAAGTTCGCAAAACGACATAATATAGAGTGGTTACAACCGGGTGAAATATTAATTTATTTTTATTGATTTCCAGATTTCCGGAATTTTTCTGGTACCCTAGTAAATGTAGTCACAAGGAAGTCTCCAGTTTATGTCCCGGTTCTACGAAGTTTTGGTAAATATACTCCACCTATTATATAATTAGATATATGGAATGAGTTACAGGCCCCTTTTATCACAAACTAACATAAAATATCCCATACCATGAGTAAATATTACGTATATTTAGCATTAAAAATACCAGAAATCCGGAATTTACTAAAAATAAATAAATATTTCACCCGGTTGTCACCTCTCTATATTATGTCCTTTTGCGAACTTTAGGTAAATACTCGACCTATTCCGATCACTGTTAATAACAATATGGAGTTCAAAGCTCATCATTTAAAATATTAATTTCAAGTGTTTCCCAAAATTTATAATTAATTATCCAATGTTTTTTCATTACATGATATTTTACGATAAAATGTTTTATAGATTTAAAATACAAGTGTGATCATTTTACGCAAATTTTAGTTTATGCTTGTATGTATGCTATTTATAAAAAAATTAAGGATGTACATTTTTTTCTGTATTTGAATTTTCTAATAGGTACTTTCAGTACCTAACAGCATTTTTTTTTAATTCATGCAGTAACCATAAATCATTCTCTTCAAAGTTTAAAACAATCGGCATTACAGCCAGAGATCAGATAAACAGCCTTTATATTTTATTAATTAGGTAAATAAAATTGATCAACAAAATAGCTGTGCTTTATATATATCTAATTACCTAACATTATTATAATCCTATGCTCGCTATAATGTTTATAAAATACTACATTTACTATTAAATTACTTAAAAATTACTCACTTAATTAAAGAAAAATGTTAGGTTCAAACACACCTGTTAAGTTTAACCTAATCATTAATATTAATTATGACATGATACATTATAAAACAAATTATTTAAGAAGCCACCTCCACCATATCTTACCTTTATTAAAACTACGCTTAACTCTAGGTAAATTGGCGCGTAAATCTTTAAAATGGGACAGTTCCTAAGACAAAAAAGGTTTACTTACTTGTAAAGGAAATACAGCACTTTTGTTTCCAACATACCCATGTACAACGTGGCTTTGAATAGAAAGTACCCTGGGCGTATCTTCAGACATATTTGTTTATTTAAGAGGACTGAAAGAAAAGAAACAACTATTCAAAACTTTCTCACATTATTTAAACAATAAGCCAAATTAAAGTACTCACCACGCTGTAAGAAGTCCGCGAACACAGGCCTGCTTACTCAGCTAAACGTAAACCTGTTACTGTACTGACACAGTTTGGTTCAATTACTATTCAATACCGCATCTTAATGATTTTTCGCTCTCTTATCACTAACTTGCTTTACGTCAAATTATTGAAATAATAAAGTCAATTAATGTCATGTCAAATGTCAACTCTATTGCCAACACAGATTGCCAAGCATTGAACCACAGATAAGGCACAACGTATTTATTCATCTGTGGTTTAAACTTGCAACTTGTGGCCCGTTTCACGAAGCTACGAGTTACAAATTACAAGCGGAACTCTCTTTCTAGCAAAAGGAGTTAGAAGGAGACTTCCGCTTGTAATTTGTAACTGGTAGCTTCGTGAAACGGGCCTTTGGTCATAAAGTAAATAACGAAAAGCAAGCTTTAAAAAAACCCAACTGCTGTTTGAATACTGTCGTCAAAGTAAAGTTACTTATCATGTACTTATATATTTTTTATTTCGCCAATTTCATATTTAAATAATTTGAATATAGCCTATGACACTCTAGTGGTTAAGACGAATCTAACCACGTATAATTTATTAATATCGGTTTAGCCGTTTAGTAGTTACAAGGGGATATAGAGTCAGACATATACAGGTCAAACACACATAACCCTCCTTTTGGGCTTTGCCGCTGTCGGGTAAAAAAGAATCTGCGTACTAATATAAGTAGGATAGGCTTTCAAGGGAACACATACCTCCAGTCCAGAAGAAGTGTAAATCGTCATGTGTTTCCAATTAGGCGATCGGTGGCTAAAATACCTCGTGACGACACTAACGACGGTAGCGACATTTGTTAAGTAGAAGGCGACAACCTACGACCAGCCCAATCTCAAAAAGCTGAGGCCCTACTTTGAAAATCGAAGTTCGAAGTTACGTTAGCTCCATCCCTTTCTCTCAATTTAGTCTCGAAGGACGAGTGACAGAAATGGAGCTAACGTAACTTCTAATTTCGATTTTTAAATTAGGGCCTCTGAACTTAGCTTTCTTGTATGCTGTTATTCGATACTAAATTAAGAGAAAGAGATGGAGCTAACGTAACTCCGAACTTCGATTTTCAAAGTAGGGCATCATAACTAATTATAAGGGTAACAAAGTAGGTATATAAAGTTCCAGTCTCCTCAGATTATACGAGAAAACGTTATAAAAGAAAATACAAAAAAGATAAATACTTGGCACTGATCAGTGTTTTAGTATACAAAAGGTTAATCTGTCAACGCGCTAAATGTACCCGGGGCCTGTTTTATAAATCTACAAACATACTACAAATTACAGAGGCCCTACTCTGAAAATCGAAGTTCGAAGTTACGTTAGCTCCATCCCTGTTACTCGTCATTCGAGACTAAACGAGAGAAAGGGATGAAGCTAACGTACAGGTCACGTTGTGTCAAATGGAAACTTGTAACCTGTAAATTATAATTTGTTGCTTTATAAAACAGGCCGCAGTTGTACCACCGTGCATCGGTATATATGCGGAACCCCCCATCCCATCCACTCTCTCGCAAATGAGATCACCGCGCTCTCTATATTCATAATTACTCACTATCATCAGTGAGATTTTGAAAAGGGAGTCCTTCCTGAACGTGCATCTGTTTATCCCGTTTTTACTTTAAGAGACCATGCAGAGATTGGGATTTTGGGTGTTGCTAAAGTCAGGTTATAGACAAGGAGTTTCTGCAATAAAACAAATCGTAGGCATAAAAGTAGTAATATATAATTTATTACCCATTTCTTATCTTATATTATAATAAAGGTGAAATAATTATACCTACTTACTAGGTATCCCTTAACAATAAAATATTGCCTGACTAAAAAGTTAAAACCAGGGATCGTATACCGGTATTATTTTCATACAAAAATACCGGTAGGTAGGTATTCAATTTGGGTATCTCGCTTATTCATTGAATATTTTTGCTGTTCAATGAATTTATATAATAGAATAGTGTTATTACCTAAATTACAGTCGAAAATATAAAGGAAATAATGCAAATTAAGGAAGATCTTTAAATTTTAATTAATACTGGTATTGATCCCTGCTAAAACACCTTAAATGGGGCCCCCCACCGATAATTTTTCAATCCGTGTTGGTGTTCACGAATTCACTTTGAGTGACATGACGCGGCTCGCTTCGGTGGATTGAAGACATTAAGTACATGAGTTGAAATGGAGTTGGAATAATATTGCAGAAAAGACACTCACTCTGCTTCGTACCCTTAAGGCCGTATTAATAAATCTTACCTTGACTATTAAAATGCACGTTAAATATGCGCCAAAAATGACAGTTTACTATGACTTAGCGTTTATGGTACGTTTATGGTAAACGTTAAAAATATTTCCATATCTACCTATCCGTTCCGAAAAGTACCTACCTAACCCAATTCCAATTTGTTAAGCCCATCTTGCTTGCCCATCAAAAACTATTGTTTATTAAATTTATAGTAGCTCTTAATGTTAAGTAGGTAACAATATCTTATAACGTCATCAATATGGTTAGTAATTGATGACGATATGATTACGACATAGTAGCAAGATGGGCAAAGTGGAATAGAGGCCCTGTTTGGAATGACATTATGATCTTAACCACTAATACATTTTAAGCATTGTTTGTTAATTTAATCACTAGGTATAAAATTTCTTAGTTCCACTGCAAAATAAATGATTTAGGGGCAACGGGACACGAATTGACCTAGTCTCAAATTAAGGCTTGTACATGGTATGGGTTCTAAGCAACGATACTTAAATAGAGAAATGCATAAGTAAATTACACAGAAAACATCCAAGATATAAAAATACTCGCGCTCATCACACAAATACTTGCTCGTATCGGGAATCAAACCCAGGACAGCTAGCTTCGCAGGTCACCACTACCAAGTAGCTTAGCCGCGTCGTCAAATAGTACCGGGTTAAGCCTTAAATTAAAATTCATAGGACGAAAACAAGTCGCCACAGCCTTTTCGGTGAAAGTACTATAATTGGACACCTTTCTTTGGCATAAAAGTTGACATTTGAGTGGGAAATGTCTAACGTCGCTCATACCCTCTTTGATACAACGAATATGAATGGTTTAAAATAATCAAATAAGCTTTAATATACTTCTTTGTATAAAGTTGTTAAAAAGTGCTTGGGTATTTATATCAAGCCCTAATATTGCTGAAATCTTATACGCGGATTTACAAGCGTTCGACTCCATTTATGTAGGACAGGACAGTCGAACGTCGAATGATCGAGTCGAACTGCAATAACGACCAGGCGAATGTTGGTGTGAATGGCCTGCAAGCGGCGTCTAAGGAGGATGACACGCTTACGTAAAGTTGCCTTGAAGTTTAAAATGTTGTTCTCGTCAAACTTGCGCGATAAGTTACAGTTCTGTGGCAGCCCCATCAACGTCCTGAACGAGTTGTTATACTCCATCCTCAATAAATTAATGCTCCCCAGCGCATGCCGAACCCAAAGGGTACACATGTCGAAGGTTTGACAGTATGCCTTAAAAAGTAATATTTTGGTATTTTGGTCACAATGTATAAACCGGCTTGCAAGCATTTTTCTCGTCTCTACCAGTGCTTTCCGCGCTCTCTCAATATCCATGTCATCTGACAGATTTTCGGTCAACCAGTGACCTAAGAATTTCATTTGTTTTACTCTACTTAGTTCTTTCCCACATAGGTAAACATTTGGCACATTGCCAATCGTTTTTCTCGACTTAAAAACTAGGAGTTTACTTTTTGTCTCGTCATACTTGAGTCCGTGGGCTACAGCATATTCCTCACATTGGTTAAGCAGTTTTTGAGATGCGCTGATTGAGGGTGTCAGCAGCACCATGTTCTCTCCATAGCTAATATTATTAAAACTTATTTTATCAATATAGCAGCCAGCATAGGTAGTGCTGAGGTTTTTAATTAATGCATTAACATAGAGGTTAAACAGCTTGGGTGAAGTTAAACCCCCCTGCCGCAACCCGCACCTTAACCTGTATGTATCAGATAGTGAACCAGCCCATTTCACATTGTTTGTCTGATTTCCATACCAATACTTAAATAAGTCAATGGCATCCATAGGAAGATTTGTTTCCCAGGTTAGTTTATGCCAGAGTAGATCATGCGACACCAGATCAAATGCCTGCGGCATATTAAGGAAACAGGCGTTGATTGCAGTATTTCTTACGGTATAGTACCGTACGGTATACTTGAGGCACAGAAGTGCAGATTCATCAGGTAATTCAGGCTTTGAGCCAAATTGCAAATCATGTATTTTTAGGTGCTTTGTTAAAAAACGATCAAGAATACCATCCAACACTCTCGCCATGATAGTAGGCAATGATTTTGGTGTGTAATTAGTCTTATCAGACACATTTTTAGATTTGTGTTTGATAATAGGAACAACCAAAGTATGCATCAAATCTTCAGGCAAGTATGAGTGCCTGAAACAGAGATTAATCAAAAGGGCTAGAACTCTGAGTAAGTGAACACCTGCATTCCTCAAGTGCTCAATACTTAGATTATCATGTCCACTCTCCTGGGAGTCCTTTGCTTTCTTCATTTTTTTCAAAACAAATGCAACATCTTTAGATGTCACATTAGATACAAATTTGACAGACTTGTTGTGCTCATTATGTGCTTTTCCTTTATCAGGAAGAGTAGGATTATCAACTTTGAATTGATCCATAAAGAGATTTGCAATTTCTGTATGTTTCACAAGGCCATCTATACTAGGAGGAAGACTATTTGTTTTTTTAATATTAGAAGTTTTCTTGCAAAAATTGTGGAAATTTAGCTTTGTATGATGTGATGCCATAATTTTAAGTTTTATTACCTCTTGATTCTTTTCGCACCATCTAAGCTGTGCCTGAAATTTCCTTTTAGTGTGATACATGTGCTGGTAAACAGGGCCTCTGGAAGGTTTGCCGTACATAATCCAGTCAACATAAGCAAGACAAGCTTTCCCATGAGCAGCCTTGACATGGTTATTCCAGCCAGCTAAATGTTTTTTCCCAATGAAGTTACTCTCAGCTGCTTTGCTCATTATTTCCACAATTGTAGCATACAGTTTTTTAATATCCGCCCTATGCTCTGTCAATTTACACATTTCATTTGCACACTTGGTGAGTGGTATCGGAACCTCTATAATTTTAAGTTGCTCATTGCAAATTTCTCTGTATTTTTCTATTTGCAAGCCATTTCTGTCACCCCAAATTACTTTACTGAGTGCCATTGTGCTTGTTTAATTGGACTTAAACCTAACTGAAGTAAGATATAAATTAAAAGGGCTAGACTAATATATTAAGTGCATTGTGAAATAGAATTAAAATACTTATTTGCTATTGCTTGGTTGCTCTTGTGTTATCTTATAAGCGTTTTCTAGTGTATCAGTTACAATCTTCATATCATTCTCAATGCTTCGGGCCCAGTTTTCCACATCCCCAATCTCTTTTAGTGCACTGCTAAAGTTCTCTACCAACGCCAGCCACTGTTGTGTTTGCTTTGAGAAATTAATTGCGCCTTGATGTAACAGCTTCGCTTCAGCATCGAGCTTCTTTTGATTTAAATAAGCTTGAGCCACACTGTAACAGAGTATTTCAATGATTAAACAATGTTTTTATATCAGGTTTAGTAATGATTTAATAACAGAAAGGTACAATGTATCTTAGAAGTACAAAAATCACTTATGTTTAGAAAGATAAACATCAACCCCATTGATCGGTATTGTTGAAATTAGGACTTTTACACTGCTTTCTAACAAGATATAAACCACACAAATCAATCAAAAGATAACCAAAAAGTTGAGGCTCGCAGGTTTATATAGATGTGTTAGAGGAAGGTGAAAGTACAAAAAAATACTCACCCAACATTAAGGTGATCTACTAGAGCTTGAGTTAAATCATTCGCAGCGACAATACATTCTTTGCGTTTTTGTTCTGGAATGCATTAAAATGCGCTTTAGAAAGTTAGTTTTAATATAGTGTTTTCCAGCTTAAATTTCGACGTCCAAATCAAAGTTACCTTGTACGACTCTTTTAGCTGCTTGTTTAGTCTGATGTTCTTTTATAAGTGAGGACAACATTTTCCAAGGTTCGTCACTTTTTACGTTTCCAGGTTTTAAGAAAGCAAGGCAAGCCGAGATGGCACCCAAACAAAGACTACTGTTGTATACTATAGAACCAAGGAAATTTTTACTTTGTATCTGTCAGAATCAGAACTATGACAGGCACAAATTATAAGATATGTCATGACAGGATTGGATGGCAGATCAATAGAGCCCGACGCTATCTAATGGTCGCGTTCACTATTTAAAAACGCGGCGTTTGTTGCTGCGGTATTTGGTATGTGCATAGTTAGCAATCAATGTTGGCCAGTACCGTTTGAATGGAAATTGGATCATGTTCCCAATTATTCTACAAACAGCCAGCTCATTTTTTTATAGAACTCTTTTTACGCGGCTACGGCAAAGCCAAATGAAAAGGTTATGATTTTAGCACTCTATGTATGTGAATTTTTACATATGCTCTATTTTTGCGCCTAAACTACCCACCGGATTTTAACGATTGAGGTATCAATAGCTGTGTCAAGGGTGATATACTTAAGGTAGGTACTTTTTATTCGGGCAAAATCAATATGTCGGACTTACATACATACATACATAATCTCACGCCTTCGTTCCCAGAGTGGGGTAGGCAGAGCTACAGAATTACAAACATCTCTAAAAACTTGTTGATAATTCTATAACCACAATTTGCACAATTAGGCTAAGATGTTTACCAGCGTATTAGTGACAGTTTGCAAGCCCATCGCCTAACAGTACTACAAGCCTTTATTCCCTTAGTCGTCTCTTACGACATCCACGGGAAGACATGGAGTGGCACTATTCTAACTCAGCAACCACACGAGGCTGCGAGGATGTATAGCTATAGCGAGTCTTTAGATATAAGGTCGGGCAGATTCCGACGGAGGGATTGCGTTTCTCGAAAAATCTCAATGACATTTTTTTTCGCCACTTGAATTAGGTTTGTCGACCTCGCTATGATAAAGACAAGGATCTTATCTATATTAGAGGGCGTACGAGGACTGATCTCTAACCAGTAAATCCGGGATAGATGCCACATTTTTTGAAAAGGCCTCCTAATTTCAAAACTATCAATTTCCCATGAATATTTCCTTTCGATATAGCTAGTTTAGTCTTTAATCTTACATTACGGCTTGTTTTTGTTGACCTAATTATTACTGATTGTGTACAAATTTAGTTTTTGCAGGACCCTTTTTTTAGGATAGATGCCTACCTATATGGATAGATGCCCTACCATGGAAATTCTAAGGAGGATAGATGCCCTTTGAAAAAATGCAATGAAATATACGCTAACAATATCGGGGTAGGTATAGATTCTTAGAAGAAGATAGAAACCTATAAATAGAAATCCATTGAAAAAAGCAAAAATTACAACAGAACATAAACACATATGCTACGATTATTTATATAGGGGTATGGGGGGATAGATGCCCCAAGGGCACGTATATCCCACGTAAATCGGGCGACTATCCTGTTTGATATTGAACGGTGCCTTTTTATTTTTCATCTAAACCAAATACAAAAGAACGATAATTAATACATAGTCGTACACTTAATGAACCAGTATATTGATATAATAAAAACAGAACAGAAGTTAATACTCATTATAAAGTTATGAAACTGCAAATACTTCAGTTTGAAAATTTGAGGCACTTATTTGGCTCATCGCGGAGATTTTCACACAAACAAGCGAGACGCGTCTTTTTCTCGCGAAGGCCTGTGCGGCTAGCACAAGTTGCCCGCGACTTGGTTGTCGGTCGGTTCTCCCTTTCTATCTAGTCCGTAACGATAGAGACGCACTGAGCGACAAGCGAGAAAATACAACTTGTGCTACCAGTGAGGTGTGAGGCCCTTGCGCTCCCTATTTAGACTATTATTTCTGTACTGCGATTTTGTGAATTTAGGTTTTAGAAAAATAGGCTCCTATCCCTTTGCGGCATCTATCCCGGATTTACCCTACCTACCTTACCCAACGTAGAAACAAAACACGCTTGCATAATGTCTACGAGATACCTAGGTTAGTTAAGTTAGTTTTTGATAACAATAAGAAAATCGTTTCAATAACCATTTCGTTTTACCATTACGACCAAATAATACATTAGGACAAACAATGATTATCCCACTTGATATAGATCCGGTCTCGACATCTTGATAATTAAGCCCACTAGTGCCGTGCCCCAGATGACCACTGTCGCTACCCGTAGCTACATGATTGGATTGCATTAATTATTGTTCCTTAATGGAAGTACGTATCGATTCTCGCTTATCGTTATCGCTGAAAGCGATCGAGAAGAGATTCCCTGGCGTGTTCCAATTTAATTTGCGCATATTTTATTTTGTAACAGGTGGTATTGGAAATATAATAAAGACAAAGAGCTTGCTTACATAAGTATTTTAATTTTAAATTTTATTAAAGATCAACAAAAGATAGTGTAATTTTTTACATAAGTAATCACCAAAGTAAATAAATTCTACACATTTTACAACGTTCTTTGTTTCAGATTAGAGTAAAAAACGGTTCAAGTGGATATTCAAATTATGACGATGCTTATTTGAGAAATGTGATAATAATTTCAATTTATTGCTTACCAAAAAAAAGTTACACAAATATTAGCTTAGTCATTTACAGAACAATGACAATCTACATTTCTTTAAAATTTTAAAATTATGTCGTTTGTATTGCACACACTTAACGACGAGATCAACTACCAACAAAACTTTGTAAAATTCTCTTAACTTGCAAGTTCTTCCCTCTAGTCGCGAATTCAAGTGCTCACTACACGTATGTACTCACTGGCGAACTGAGCTATTTAGTATTGGATATTGTCTAAACAATATTGTTTCCGATCGTTTTCTATGTAACTGTTTGGTCCTCTTCGTTCTTTTCCGGGGAAAGGAGAGTAAGAAAGGGACAACCAAGAAATGAAAATAACGATTGGAGACAACAATGTTTAGAAATGTCGTAACTGTAACTGTACTTAACCATTGTGAGCTACGAGTAGACAGCCAACAAAAATGTTGAGCACTTCAAACTGTTCATACTTTATAGAATAAAAGCGAGACCTTGACAATTATAATGTTAAAAAGCTTAACATTTTTATTGGCCTAAGGCACCTACACACACGCTAGAGTCCCCGGCTCCGAACATCACGTTGTCTAACTCATCCACATTTGATCTTCTCCGCCCTCTCCGAGTTGTCGACTGCGCCCAGCTTCTCCTTGAGTTTCTCGGTGAACTCGGGGTCATCCCAGCCCCACAGGTGGTGGCTGCCATCCCCGGTGCGCTGGGACCGCTGTTTGACTATCTCTGGACTCACACTCTTCAAGTCGTACGCTTGTCCGATCTGGATAAACAGAACTTTAAGTCAGCTTTAAAATTTGTAGACTGTTCTTTTAGAAAATTTGGAAATGCGGAACTAAAAATTTTTTTTAATAATGTTTGCATTTATCTACACGCTCTAATGCTTCTAGTAATAATATTATAGTACTTAGTTAACAAAATCATGAAATCTGTAACAAGTTGCCAGGAATTGAATAACTTAGTTTTAAGTTTTCATATTGAAAAGACGTCAGCAATGCCGGGGGCACTAACTCTTTCCCAGTGTGGTATTTGTAGGGTACTTGTGGTGTAATAGTCGTGAATTAGTCGCCGTATGTTGGCCTGGTTGGCCATGTGTCTTGAGTACACTATCTGTAATTTTACAACCTTGGCCATGGCTTCGATGAAGACGATGGTGGGCGTGAGCATGTTGTAGAGCGGCAGCTCAGTCGCGCGGTAGTCCCACGGGAACGTGTGGTGGTAGTTGTGGAAGCCCTCCACGCAGAACATCCACACGGCCAAGTTCTCGCGGGGGTTCAGCGACCTGCGAATACAAATTCAATAATTCAAAATTATTTATTTCAGGTTTCCTCATAGTATTCTATGAGGAAACCTGAAATAAATAATTTGTTAGCAAAGTTCCTTATTGCATATACGAGTATTAGTAGAATACATGAACGACACAAAATACTCTCCCAAAACTGGGCTTCTATTCTACTTGGTAAAACCATGGCCTTTGACATGTTATCGTATTGTCAACAGCGTTACGACATGCTTACGACATCTCTTATTTACTTGACCGTAATGGCGGCCGAGTTAATAACAAAACGACAAAACGTCAAAAGTATATGGTTTAACCCTGTAGACTATTTACAGGCACTGGGTTGCCCGCAGTGAAACAATGAGTGCACCATCCTGGACTTTAATTGTTATGCCACCATATGCCATCCTATAATTACGGAAGTCGACAAGCATTGCTACTTATGCTGTTTTACTAAGGGGTTATTGAAGTTTAACGTAAGCACTAAGGAAAGGGAGGAGGTGTCCTCTTTGCTTACTTTTTATTTATACATTACATTAAGGGGTAAATTTTTGTTGATTTCCGAATATTACCTACCTGTTGTTTTCGCAAGCAAACGGACGCGCATTAATAATCTAATCAATGACCCATTTTCAATACAAGAGCAATCAAAGTGTTGAGTTGCATAGTAACAATAACATGGCGACAAATAGGCCCTTCTGTTCTCATTACCTATGATAATCATCGTTGTAGGGTGTCGTTAACCTCATTAATATTCAATCGAATTGAATTGATTATCTTGTTATCGCAAGTAATTGTAATAAATTATACAGTTATATACACAATCGTGGAAGTGTGCTCGAGTTTAGGAGTGCTTTCACTGAACTTTGTCAATTATACATACTTAATTCATTAAGTATGGAAATGTGTCTATTGTTTACACATTTCACAATCTTTTCACTAATCTTTGTACTCAGAGTAAAAAAACGTTCATTTTGGTATTTAACACTTCCATAGGCTTGTGTAGGATCTGGATTGTTACCACCATCAAGCTTTGACCTGCCACCAAGCAGTAGTATTTGTGCTGTTGTGTTCCAGTTTAGAGGTTAACAACCGATGATGGGTAGTATACGGGCAGTCCATCTAAAGGTCATCACCAGATTATCACCGCCTCAGCTCAAAGTGAAAGATTGAAAAGAGAGCTTTGATTTATGTTAGTACGTTATATTTCAAAGTTATTGTATAAACGTGGGCCTCGCGTCGTCAACTGAAAAATGTATCGTATGTATAATGTATCGTGTGTACCGTATGTGAAAAATGTGTCGTACACATAAGTATAAAAGTTAACTTTTCAATGTTTCACTTTGAGTTGAGGCGGTGCTGATCTGGTGCCGGGGCATTATGTTGTAGTTCGCGATGACCTTTAGATGGACTGCCCCTTATACTAGCAATTGTGCGATGACCTTTAGTCCTCAGGATTGACAACGTATACTCATGCCTTGAGTTTTTAAATATGTAATGGGCCTCGTGGAACTTAACCATCCGGTGATTTGTGTGTTCTTGCAAAAATAGATTACTTACGGTTCAATGATCTGAAAGCTATTTTCTGTCAAAGTTGTTTCTTTAAAATATTGAAGAATAGCTTAGGCTACGACAGAGGTCGCTTTATTTGCGGACTGTTATTAGTTTACTTCCATAAAAAAATCGCTCGGCCGTCCACAAAATAGTTGCATGTTGTGAAAAAATAGTTACATGTGGCTGATATTATAGTACCTCTATCTTGGCGTTGATCTGATCATGGAGTCGGAAGGTGGCAACAGGATCTTCGCTATATTTAGTTAAAGAAGACCGACCGAATTTTGATTCGTTGGTTAAGTATCAATAAGCAGATGATGACTACAAAAAAAGTAGGTACGGTCGGTAAATCTTTCCTAGAAAATATTTTCTTTTACAGAAATATATTTTCTTAGCTACACATTCTATGAAACGTTTGCGTTAATAATCTTACTTGTCATAAGGCCTATATCCGAAGACGTGCGAGAAGCTGTTGACGCTCCAGACGACGTTGATGCCAAACGTGTAACGAAGGATGGTGGGGATGAGGAAGGCGTTCAGCCAGGTCTCATTCCAGCAGTACACCGGGATCACGGTGGGCAGCACGAAGCACAGGAGCGGCATCATCTTCAGGTAATGTCTAGAGGAACACACATCATCATCATCGTCAGTTTATACAACCTTGTAAAGAAAAGTCTCTTATCTGCAATGGACTTACTTTCTTTTATTGTAAGTAGGTAGGTATGTTATAAACTTATAAAACAAACCTCACTAGTTCTAACTGCGGACACTTTTCAACTTGACTCATAAAGCTGATTTTTTCTGGACTAATGTTCAAACGAACATACGACGTATCAAGACGAACAGTTAACATGGCAAATAATGAGTTTCCTGAGTTGTCAACAATTTAAAAGAAAAAATACGTTGTATCGCGCGAAGTACGAGTGGGTAGGTAAATTTAACCACCTTATTCATAAAAACACAATATTCCTATTTTAGTTAAAGTATTCTTTATCCCTTTCCGTCAAATTTAGATGTCATAATGGCTGATAAGGACAGAAAACATTTCAAGCAAACTTTAGCTATTGCGCGTTTATGAATGAGAGGATAATATATGGACACGCATTAATTAGGTAATAAAGGCATTTACTATCTGTAAACTTTCTGTAAATAAATAATGACTTTTTCACTTCTCATGCTCTTAAAATATTACTTTAGTCTCTGCACATCGGGACTAAAGCTTGTTATTAATCTCTAGGGATTAAAGTATTTTTTTTAAAATTTACTCTGGAAACCCCTAAACAGCCAATCACAGTGTTTGTGAATAGAGGATTATTGCCTTTATTGCCATTTTCAGTGATTGTGTATGGACCAGTTTTAGGCCATGGAAATAACCTCAAAATGACAAGTGTGCAAAAATATTTAAAAAAACGATTTAATTTCGTGAAACACGAATAATAATTACGAATATGAGTATATTTAATCATATTAAGGATGAATTCATTTTATTATGCATGGTGCAATTAGTATTAAAATTAGATTAATTAAATTAAAACCAGTTGGCTAAATATGCAAGCATTTAAAGCGGCACTGTACAAAAAAAATATAAAAGGAAAGAAAAACCGCGGAACGAATTAGCAAGAAACTTTCTTATAATCAATATTGTAGTTTTGTAAAGAACGTCGTCAGTGCCGGATTGAGCAAGCACGGGGTCCGTAGCAAATTCTATAAAGAGACCCCGGTTCGCTTTAGGTTACAGGTTGTGGCGGGCTCTTTTCTGCAACTGGGCGACTTAGATATGCGCCTATTTTGTGTGGGGGTTTGTTTTAGGTTATTCTGCTTGAGAATATCGACTGGATTATTCATCCTATCGTCAACCCTGATGGATATGAGTACACGCATACTGATGTAAGTACCAAAACAGGAGATTAGCGGCCTTTACACGTAAAGATCGGACCGCGGGAAACGCCACGCGCCATTCCAATCTTCGCTCCGCACCGTACATTTTTACTATTTTACTATTACAGTGCATTTACACGTACGGTTCGGCAAGAAGATTGGAATGGCGCGTGGCGTTTCCCGCGGTTCAAACCCTACGTGTACAGGCCGCTTTTTTAGAGGTCAGACGTGGGTGCACGCCACCCATTGCGCGGGGCCTGTAGCATTTGCTACTCTTGCTACGTGGCTAATCCGGCAGTGAACGTCGTTTTTTTTTCGTCGCATTCAAAGTGAAAAGTAGAGTGTTTAACGCGAGACTAAACAACCATAATGACACTCGAACTATAGCCACTCTCGCTCGCTCGCTCGCTCGCGTGGCTAAATATCTCTTGTCATTATGGCTTGTTTTAGTCCCTTGTTGAACAATCTACTATTAGATATTTAAGTTAAATGAACTTGCCCACTTGCTACTCTTACTGCTGACCGTGCATTCTGCTAGACATAGGGTGATGGAACCAGTAATGATCAAGGACCAATGATGGACACTTGATTCTTATGTTACAGAAAATAAGGATTATTCATTTATGTTGAGACAATCAATTTATAACCTTATGATTTTCGAATTAAGAGTTAAGTGACCATGATTGGTGCCTTCAGCTGAAAGTGTCCAACATTGGTGCTGCCACCCTACATTTTTGTGGATTCAACATTATCCTCACTTTCTCTGAAACATGACCACCGGGTCCTCGTACAAATCGGAGAGCTCGATGCGCTTGCCGCCCTCGATGACCTCAGGGCCCTTCTTGACGCAGAGCCAGCCCATGTGGGAGAAGAACAGGCCGCGCTCCGCGTTGTGCGGGTCCGCGTCCGTGTCCGCGTACTTGTGGTGCGTGCGGTGGTCGCGGGCCCACTCGAAAATGCAATCCTTAAAAATATACATTCAATTAGGGTTGCCAGAAAAAATAAATTGGTAAAACTAGAAAGGAGACAAAACGAAATCATAATTAGATACTTAATGTAATATGAAAACCTACGGTTTAATATACTAAGTTGAATAAAGGCCCTGGTGTAAAGTGGCCTCTGAGGCTTGGGGACATAGGTTTTCTGTTATAGCTTACTTGAAAACCCATAGTCTGCCACAGCATGAGGACGATGCGGAGAGGAGTCCGCGCCTTGTAGCTTCTGTGCGTCCAGAGGCGATGGGACCCCGCCCCGATCCCGATGGCGCACATGAGGTGCACTGCGAACGCTGGAACAAACCAATAGAAAACCGAGGTGTTATATTCTCTTCAAGACGACCTTGTCGGACGGTTGATTTGAACGTTAAATGCTACCTCGTCGAGAATGCTCGCCCTATAATGTAGTTAAACTTAAACTCGTTGGTTATTAATTCGTTAGTCGAGTAGAAATGTGATTTTATTTATTTTGTTATTTTCAACGTGGCAGAAAAATAACCTAATATCGTAAAAAGTTAAAATTAAATAATACACAAAAGCTTTGCGGTCCAAGAATTGTTTGTTACATGCTCGTATTAGTATTGCTTTATTTACAAAATCAGTTTGAAAAGTACCTTTTGGAATCCGTCTAAATAATGTGCTACAAAAATACACTCAACAATTTTATTACACTTGGATCAAAATATCCACTTAGCCATCGCGTCAAATACGAGTATAACATAGACCTTTTTTTTTGTGAAATATGTGGCGTATAAATATTTTTGGCGTCTTAGGAACGTGTATATACTTATGACTTTCACTGTACCTACAGTGCGATAGGTCTTAAAAAGGCCCTTGGCTTTGTACCTCTCTGTCATTCCCTTTCATATGCTCTTAGGTATATGCCGACTTTAACCGATTCAGAAAAGCTTTTTAAAACCTCTCGCAGTGTACGGTCAACATCAAAGATAGGTTTCTTTGTTTTTACGAGTACCTACCCGAATCAATGGAAATAACATGCAATAATGTAAACTCTATGGAAACTGTATCTTTAACGTCGGTGCTTGCTAACTTTTTGTAAAATTTATAGTAGAATCCGACAGTTAAAAAATAAACTTACCAAAAACGTTGGTCTGCCACTTCGCCGACGTGAATACCAGGTATATACCGTACAAGGAGGCGGCGTGGAGGTACAGGAACCAGAATATGTTGAACCACACATACTCGTGCTTCCTGGGCGCGGCCTTCTTGAGGACCGACACGTCTTTGTCCAGCCCCAGGTCCGCGGTCTGTGTGTCGGTCTCGAACACGACTCCACTCGGAGTCGGGTTTACTAACGGAGGCATGCTCTGCAAACGGAAAACGGTATATAAGGTATGATAAAAGCGCCCAGATACAGAGTGTTATGTGTAGATTAACGAACGTATCATTACACAGATTTTTTTATTTAATTGAAAAGTATTTGTCACCGCATAAGGATTGTTGTTGGTAGTCACAAGTGTAACCTAACCTAACCAACGTAATTAATGTTAAAGATATCCTGAAAATATCATGGTCTCAGCAGAAAATAGCGTTCAATTCAATGTAATGATATTCGTTGAAGTGAAGGTTTTGATTTGGTAATAAACATCGTTATGGGTTTTCGATATAAACTCTTCATTATGATAAGGGAAAAAAGTCATTAACTTTCTGCGACAAGGTTCTATAGCGGCTCAACAATTAAAGTGTACGCCCACAAGTTATTTATCAGAGACAAAGGAATAGGAACTTTTGTGATCATCCTGACTTTTAATTATTACTTAGTGGAAATAATTACGAGGCTTCTCATGATCCCGGTTGTTGAAAGACAGCCGGAACGAGTGGGTAATGTAGCTTATTCTCGTACGTGATTAAATCCCGTTTTATAATATTGGCAAGAGTGAAAATCGTGTGACTTTAAAACAAAATTATTACACAAATACTTACTTACGTCTTTATCCTTTTTTGCTTTGTAAGTCCCACCGCGACTGAATGTTACCAAGCCTATGAAATACTAATGCGCAAACGACTGAAACTTGTATTTATACCGAACTACAAACAATAGAAATCAACCTAATATTCAAATTACGAAACGCCGGGTCATCTCATCTAATTACTCATATGTTTATGTAGATTACCATTATCAGTCTATAGGACAAATTACAATACAATCAATGCTAGGGTAGGGTATGTCGGGTCGTTAAAGTACTTCAATGCGAGTGTAAAATATGTAACTAAGGGCTCGTTGTTTGATCAGTACTTAACTCAACTAATTATTAAAATTCGAAAAAGAAATGGAAGATTTGACACTTTTCCTTGACATTTTAACCATTAGGCTGGGTTTTATAAAGATCCGTTAGATCAAATTTCGGTCAGGAAAGTCAAAACTTGTATGAAGTTACTAAAATTTGACCTGACATTTTTACTTACGGGCCTTTATAAAACCGGCCCTTGGTAACGTTTTTTGACCATTACTTAGTTTAAGTACCGATCAAACAACAGGCCATAAGTAGTCTATTTTAACCCTTCTAAAGGGTATTTTTCAGAACGGTAAGAGCGCGAATTCCATTTCTATCCATTACAAGAAAGTATTTTTGTATTTCCAAGGATTTTTTAGCAAGTTATGTAATATAATAGTAGATTGTTCAACAAGGGACTAAAACTAGCCATAATGACACGAGATGTTTAGTTAGTTCGAGTGTTATTATGGTTGTTTAGTCTCGCGTTAAACACTCTACTTTTCATTTAAAATGCGAGGAAAAAAAACGACGTTCAGTGCCGCATTAGCTACGTAGCAAGAGTAGCAAATGCTACGGGCCCCGCGCATTTGGTGGCCCCGCGCACCAACGTCTAACCTCTAAAATGCTAGTCTGGTAGACATTCTCCTGTTTTGGTACTTACATCAGTATACGTTTACTCATATCCATCAGGGTTGACGATAGGATGAATCGATATTCTCCAGCGGAATAACCTAAAACAAACCCCCACTCAAAATAGGCGCAAATCTAAGTCGCCCAGTTGCGGAAAAGAGCCCACCACAACCCTGTAACCTAAAACAAACCAAGCGTCTCTTTATAGAATTTGCAACGGACCCTTGCTTGCTCGATCCAGAACTGACGACGTTCTATACAAAATTACAATATTGATTATAAGAAAGTTTCCGGGTCCTGTCGTATGACCAAAAAACGTTTCACCAAATTATTCATTTCACAAACATATCATTTGACAAACCGCTATTTATTCCGAAACTGTAAATATTTCAGGATTTATTTCATGACCATCTTGTAGAACCCTATAGGTTAGGTTAGGTTTGTTTTTAAAAAATCCTAAAATATTCACAGTTTCGGAAAAAAAAGCGGGTTGTCAAATGATATGTTTGTGAAATGAATCATTTGGTGGAACGTTTTTTGGTCAAACGTTAGTGAACCGAAACTTTCTTATAAATATATTTGTTCCGCGGTTTTTTTGTGAAGTGCCGCTTTAAATGCTTGCATATTTAGCCAACAGGTTCCAACTTGAAAACTATACTTTTCTCAAAAATGTCTGGAAATGTTGACATTACTATCTACATATTGAGACGCGAAGGACATAGTTTACTGACAGATCTCAATTTAAAAAAAAAAACATTGCGTGCTCGCTACACAAGCCCGCAATGTTGCATACAAATTCCATAACTATCTAGCTTGTAACTTTTTAAAAAGTGAAAAAGCCCATTATAAAATGAGGGCACAAGTCTTATACATCCAAATTTTATTCGAAACATAACTTTTTTATCTGTGTCTGGAATATCTTATGTTTTTTTTAAAAACAAAGCTTGCGATTCTCCTTGTCATAAACAAAAAGGCGGTAAAGAGTGATAGTTTTTTCACATGAAGTTTGTTTGTATGCAATTAAAAAATGAGTTCAGGCGATGAAGATTTTACTCCAACACAAAATAATCCTTTAATTTTTGAGAAAAGCACTATATTGGCCTCGGCAGGAACAGCAATTGCGGGCTTCGTATTTTTAAACGGACTCGCAAGCTCGTCCGTTTTAAACAATACTCGGCCCGCAATTGCCTAGTTACTTCCATGCCTAGGCAATAATGTACTATTAATCCCTAGAGATTAATAAGGAGCTTTAGTACCGATATGCAGAGTCTAAAGTAACATTTTAAGGGTGAATCAACTTTTAAGGTAGGTACTCCCCATTTTTCTACATGTCTCACAAATTATATATTTTTAGAAAAACTATATATTTGCTAATCAGACAAATAGGCTATAATTTGAAATTATTTGATTCAAAATAGTACAGCTTTAAATTATAATATAGTTGGTAACGCAGGGGACGATGTTATCCCTAGGTTTTGTATGGAAATATGCATTTTCCCCCGCGTTACCAGGTTTTTTCGAAGATTAAAAAACATTTGAGGTGTTTGACGTGTAAGGTCTGTAAATTTGGTGGTCTGATTTGAATATTCATACATTATTATTAATCTTAAGTCACCAGGAAAGTTTTAATACCGCAAAAGAAAAGGAGCACCTTAAAAGTTGATTAACCCTTAAGAGCATGAGAAGTGAAAAGATAAATAGGTACATAAATAGGGAATTTCAATAATTCTACAGGGTGTGTTACGAGAAGTTTTTTTACTCAACGGGGTTTTTGATACCCCTGTATACACAGCAAAGAATCATTGGATTTTTTCGTTATTAAATACAGCTTAAACCGTGATGCAGAGCTGAAAACCACATTACTTAGCCCGATACCTACATTGAAATAAGGTTAGGGGAGGAAGAACGGAAATTACGTGCAGCGGCTCCTCCGGACGAGGCCGACTGTTTAATGCACCGCGGAAATTTGCAAGCCTTCAAACAGCTGCACTGTTAGAAATTACATTTTAGTTTTAGATTTAGACGTATCATGACACAAAGTTAATTTTTTGTCATCTTTTCTTTGATAGAAAATAGCTGGCGAGATTTTGGATACATAGTACACCTAAAAATAACCCGCTTTTAATTTTTATACATCATAAGTAATCTTCTTAAAATAATGTTAAATTTCTTGACGAACTTCCTATCAGCAGTGGGCTAAGCAAAGGTGGTGTTGGGAAGCGCTAGTAAATTTTGATATTTATGTCATTCTAGTTAGGCCTGGTCGATGCTCTATCTTCGAAGCGAAACTAGATGCACGCGTCAAATTTGATGTGGTTAAATTAAAATGCCAACCCTAAACAAATCATCAAATAATAAAAACCAGCAAAGTGAGACCGGGGGTACGGAACCCTCGGTGTGTGCGTCCGATTCGCACTTGACCGGTTTTTCTAATGCATTGTCATTTATCCTGACGTTAAATTGACTAATGTGCAACTCAATGTTACTTCGTGAAAATAAAAAGAAAATTATAATAAGTAATGAATTTTTTCGTTTAGTGCAACTTGAGTTTCCTTTGTTTTGCTTGCGCGGGAGCAAATAACAAATTCAAATTCAAATTCAATAATTTATTGTATATCACATTACAATTCAACGTGGAACAAACAGGAATAGGCATACATGTGACACCCTGCAAGGGCGCAGCAACAAGACAGGGTTAGCTATATTTATAAAGATGGTTCCCAGATCACTAAATTTAAAGGGTATATCCTAAAGAAAACCGTTGTGGATAATAACGACTGACAGAACATCTGTTTTGAAGTATCTAAACAAGTGTTTGGCTCTACGAAAAGAATAAGAACCTGACTTGAATTTTCCCTCTACAAAAAAGGTGTAATGTAACTTTTGCCAGCTGCGAGGTGAAATGTTTCCCCAAGGGGTTCCGCAACGATGACCTTGTTACTTAGCCGTCTTTTCCCTATACCCATAAAAAAGTTAAGGCTTTTAAAGAATAATGTATAGCTAATGATCATAATGGCCCGCTAAGAGTGTTTTGGTCACAACGAGCCTGAGGATAACGTTAGGCATGTGTTTAAAAGGGAGATATCGTATAAGCAACATGGGTAAGTCAACGGGTAAACAAATTATATTCGCTCATTTGTACTTAAGTACATGCAGTTCCTACTTTCTATTTAATAAAATTTGAGAGGTTTCGAATGGTGACACAATGTTTTCTCTGCCTAAATAACTCTTTTTAGGGTTCCATACCTCAAAAGGAAAAAAGGAACCCTTATAGGATCACTCGTGCGTCTGTCTGTCTGTCAGTCTGTCACAGCCTATTTGCTCCAAAACTACTGGACCGATCGAGTTGAAATTTGGTACACATATGTAAGTCAGTGACCCTAAGACGGACACGTAACGTAAATAAATGAGTATTGGACAAGGGGGCCACTTTTGGGGGGTAAATTAGGAAATTAAAAAAAAATATTGCATACCTTATTGTGTGACATGTCAAATGAAAGGGCCTGTTGTGAGCATCTATGAGAAAATATGGAAAATAGTTCTTCACCTATAGATTACAGGAAAACCTATTTTTGCGTATTTTCTTAAATAACTTCAAAACTGTTTATGTTAAAGTTATAAAACAAATATATTTGAGATGCTCACAACAAGCCCTTTCATTTGACTAGTCTAGTTTGCGAAACTTTTTTTTTAATTTCCTAATTTATCCCCCAAAAGTAGCCCCTTTGTTCAAAATTCATTTATTTACGTTACGCATCCGTCTTTGAGTCACCGACTGACATATTCGTACCAAATTTCAACTCGATCGATCCAGTAGTTTGGAGCAAATTTGCTGTGACAGATGGACAGATAGACAGACAGACTAACTTACAGGCATACGGTGTGGAGACGTAACCCTCTCCATTGGAGTCGAAATCGTACTTAGCCGGTTTTTTAAATTTCTAATGAGGATCCGAGGCCTTGTGCACTTAATACTACACCTATTTGGTTAGCGTATTGGGTAAGTTTGTATGAATATAATTGTCTTCTTTTTTTAGGGGACATGGATGATTTTCTTTATTAAGGTTTAGAGGAGCTCAATACTTAATACTCAAACGTTTATTGCATTCCACACAAATACAGATACATATAAAATGCGTTAAACAATATCGGAGCTGAGATATTAAAGATTTAAGTAATTTTGGTGATTTTGGTACTAAATGTACTTACATATATTAAATCACGCCTGTTTCCCGGAGGGGTAGGCAGAGACCACTTCTTTCTACCTGCTACGATCCTGACAAATCTCTTTCGCTTCTTGCACATAGGTACATACATCTAGTTATGCATGCACGTCGGTTTATTACATGACATCAAAATATGTTTATTTTGAAAAGATCTATTATAATATATGTATACTTACCTAACTTTGAGGAATGGATGCAATGGCTCACCTAACAAAATTTATGACTTTTACAAATGACAACACTTTTACCCATACCCCTTTACAATACGATAGACGGACCACTAAGGCATCTTATAATAGCCCAACTAACAATTTAACGTCGTTCAAAAGTTTAGTAAACGTTATCTTAGTACCTTTGATTGTAATAGCTACGTCACACTAACGTTATAATAACGTTTACTAAACTCGAAAATGGCCACAGTTATACGACCTACATTGTCGTATAATGGTCATACAGAAGTCACAAACCGACTTCGTTAACGTCATTCAAAAGTAATATGAACGTTATGGAATTACAACTTTCGTCGCGCAGTAGTCGCGTCATAACTTTACAACGACTCGTTTGTTGTATACAGTACAGGTATATTTGAATGACTAAAACGTTTTATTTGAGTCAAGGCACAACACCTGGGAGACTTCTTATTCATTTTTCTTGTCAGTGGCACTTTGTGATTTTGTTTCGAGATTTGAGTGCAAAATAAATAGTTACAAGGAAATAAAAGGTGAGTGTTATTTAACTTTCATATCTTGCTAACTTTATCTGTCTCTCATGCCGTTTAGTTCGACTGGGAATTGAAGTTTTATGATAATATACCTATGTGAATACAATTCAGATTTTCATGCCCCCTCGTAATTTTGTGTTTAAATCATTATTATTTAGATCAATAAAAATATCTTTGTATCTAAAAATGTAGGACATTGTTGCTTTTGTCGAACACTTATCTCTTTACGACGTTGTAAAAACATAAAGTCATATTAAGGTTATTTTAAAACCATACAATACGCCATGACAGCTAGCTATTAGGGTTCCTCAAAAAATTTAAAACCCTTTTCAAATTGTCAATATTCACCAAAATTAATTATTTTTTTAATTTATTTTAGGAAATAACTGGTCATAGTAAACGTGCAGTGCAGATTTCAAAACATTTTAACACTCAAGTAACCTTTATCTGAAAATATGGTTCAATATTTGGATATTAATAAATTTCTAACGAGAGCAGATTTTAGACTCCTTAATAGATTGATTTGGCCATGGGAAAACACTAATTTTATATAATCCGACAAGTGCTATGGTTGCCACAGTATCATTGATGTTCATACACTGCGGCCATTTCATTTCGTTATAGGAAATAAAAATAAAATTGGAGATTTATTGCATTTTACGGATTTTTGGTGCCACAACTGTTTAAATTTTACCGTGTAGGTACAATCATTTTCTGCAAGACGAATGTGATTATTGTTTAGTAAAATAGCCTCCTACACTATCATACCTACAATTTCAAAAGTTCTCACTTAACTAGGAACACTTTGAACAACGTCAATTGTAAACAAAATTAAATTCATTTTCATAGTTAAGTATATACATTTATCATTTCAAAATTTACTGATTAAAAACGAATCAATCCAGTAACAAAATAAATATTGATACTAAACCTTCTTGTTGTTCATGTGATGTACACTTTTTTCTTCAACATTTGTGACTAATGCCACGGTGGTTGGTGTTGTACTTTTTAATAAAAGGAAATCTCAATTAACTTTCCTTTTAAAAGTTCCACTACGTTTTAGTCTTCTCCACGAATTTTTTGCTTCCATTTTTCGTAGTTTTTATCAAAACGTTCCTTAAATTATGGCGGCCTAGACGTTTTAAAGTCAAAACCTGACTTAAATGCGACTACAAGTTTGATTAAAGTCAGGGAATGATATTAAACGGACATCATGTAAATAAACGTTATATTTGAGTCGTAAATAAACCACCAAGTAATTTAAAAGTCGCTAATTGACCGCGGAAAAACAAGATAGTAATCGTTTTATAAACGTCACTGTAAAAACGTCTATACAATGCTACATTATATAAATGTCGCATAAAGGTTTCTCAAAACACCTAATTTGGTTAGTTCAAATCGTTTAATGGACTATAACGTTAGTATGACTATTGCGTTGTCGTACAAACGTTTAAGCTAAGACTGTAATATAACGTTGTATAGTTTAGTCTTACCGACGTTGCTAAGACCAGTGTATTATGACATATTCGTCGCACGACTAATAAGTTAAATTAAAGATGTCTATAGGACCTAGTAGTCATCTCATTACCATTATAAGACTGCTATCCAACTTTATGTCGTATAATTCAAGACTTATACGACGTTTTTGTTTGTTGGGAGGGTACCGTTTCTGAGTATTTGTAACAGAACCCCTTAAAATATACATATTTCAGTCAGTGAGTATCTACGACAAGGGTACCTAGGGTGGCTGAATATTTAAATATCGTGTACCAATAATAAACAAAAACCGGCCAAGTACGAGTCGGACTCGTGCACCGAGGGTTCCGTATTTGAGATAATATGGTTGAAAAACGCAAAAGAAGTAAGTAGTAAGTAGTTAGTAACAGAAGTAAGGTGGGGGGAACGGTAATTTTTTGTACATTTTTGGCTATAAATCAAAAGTACGACAGGGAAATTTATAAACAAATTGTTTTGAACTTTGCAGATTGAGCTCTTTCATACGACACCCCGTTTGCTATAATCAAATCACTTTCATTTTTAAACCCCATTCCAGATCCCTTTTCAAATATTTATAAAAATAATTTCATATTGTTTTAACTAAAAACAGATGCGGGCAAGCAATACAACTATGCCAAATTTCAAGTTGATAGCTTCTATAGTTTCAGGGAAAGACTGCTATGACATACAGACAGTCAGACAGACACCGAAGTCTCACGATAAGGGTTCCTTTTTTACCACTTTGGTACGGAACCCTAAAAAAGCATGGTTAGCTAAACTCTGTAGTATTTATTTTTGTCTGATCCCTTTCTCTGGTTTTGCTGTGAAAGCGTAAAAAACAAACAGAGTTTTACTTTCAAATTTATAATATTTTTAGTTTGGAGTTGTGTCGGTTTGGTAGGTACTCTGAAACCGAAACCATACAATGTTTAGTTTTATGGAGCGCTTCCACTCCGATAGCAAAGTTTTTAGTTTGCAAATAAAACCATTTAACGTCCAATAACTTTGTATCTTGACGTTCCCATGACGCAGTTACTGGTATAGTCTATGAAATAGTTACATTAGAATAAAGTTAACCATGTGGCTGTAACGGCACTCCATTAATTTTGATTTAGTAACCTGCGTTAATTCTTGCTTTTTCAACTGCGCACGATGTTACAATGCCTCAAAGGTTTTGTTTAGTCATATATAAAATAGAAATAAAGGTAAATCTTGAAATACTTCGACGTAACATGACATCTCGCTTTAGCCTGACTGTCAAAATATGTATTCAAAAATTCAAAATTTAAAATATTTATTTAGTAAATTGGCCACATCAGGGCTCTTTTACACGTCGGTAATATGGAGTGAATCTACTAGCGGGTACCTATCATTTTATCGAATTTCACTTCATTGATTGTATTGTATAATTTCATCGAATTTCATTTCATCGAACGCTTTTTTCTGCTGAAACCATGATGTGTTAAAATTACAATTACAAATTACAAAGGTAAGGTTAGACTATTAACTACAAAAAAATAATGACTCATGCGGCGAAAAAATGTCTTTCGATGAAATGAAAATTCTGCGTAATGATACGTTTTTCGTCGAAAGCTGTTTCGATAAAATAAGGTCTACTAGCGCTTGTGACGTAACCATTTAAACCTCGAAGATATACCTACTTCAATTAGATACAGATTCAAGAGTTATCGTTCAAAAAAACCCTCAACATGTGCCAGTAAGCAATACAGCAAAATGATCCGCTGTGAATAAAAGAATTGGCATAAACACCGATATTTGTGAAGTGATGTCAAAGAATATCGTCCGCGAGTTCTCTGGGGCCCGTACCGTAAACACGTGAGAGAATGAACGGCAAATCTTCCCGCGTGGCAACTGGGGCGTGAAACAGAGATTTTGAATAAAAGAGCCTTGTCAAGACCTTTTTGATATTTCTGCATCGGTAGTGATTCCCACTCTTATTTACCAACACACGCGAGCGGGCTTGCCGCAATCCAGATAATTCTGAGCGGTTGGTGAAAAACCTTCAGTCTATTTAATCTTTATTGCACAAAAATACAAATTTGAGTACAAAAGGTACTGTTATCGTTATTGTACTTATAAACTCCGGTTACGCATTAAAAATAAAGTACAAATTGTTGCAACTTATGTCACCTTTCTGTTGAATCATTCTGTCTATTGATTAAAACCGCATTAAAATCCGTTGCGTAGTTTGAAAGACCTAAGCGTACATGGGTAGAGGAGCAGACGGCCGGAAGCGACTTTGCTTTATACTACTTATGTAAAGAAGTGGTTAGTTAAATACATAAGTTACCTATAATAATAGAACGACTAAGGCTATCTTTGACTTGCTTTGACTCAATAAAAAAACGTGCAAATAGGTTTAAAAACTTTGCTGATTCGTAATGATTCTAATTATGGAATATTACCACTGAAAAACTTATGAAATAAAACATGAATATAATGATTTTTCGTGACATGGACATAATGGTCTAAGATCCGAATAAGAGACGACCTTCACCTAGCTGTTTATTCGATAAAAAGTATTTTTCTCAAACATGCAATGGAATGTTGGCGTTATGTTAGTTATACATATTAAGCATCAAAGTATCACGTTGCGGGCGAAACACCTCGAGAGAACTGTAAAGGAATTCCATACAAAATTGAAGGCCTAGGCCTGGAAGTATTTTTTTTACTATAAAGGAAAATTACAAAAATTAAGATTAAAATGACCAATATATCCGAAACTAGTAAAAATCGCTGAACATACATAGGGGTTAAATCGATAGCTTTTTGGCTGCTCTATCAGCCCTAGGCGGGTTGACGTCGGTTTCTGGGACACCTTGTATACTCTCCATCTGTCGCCGAGACAAACAGCGCGTCCGTGAATGCCCAGCTTTACATAGACGTGATTAGTGGTACCGTCTGACTATTTAGATTTACTCCTGTAACTTTTGCATGCTTTTACTACACAAGACGGCATTTTCTTCGGCGTAAAATTAAATATCTCTCGTGCGCTGTGGCTCGGCGCGTAATGGCGGGGGGTTGTCAGACCTAGTGTATTGTATCTGTGTGTCGGTAGGTCGTGTATTACGAATGAAATTGCCGACCTTTATTTATTAATTTATTTATTACACAATTACAGCACCAATTACAGTGTAGTATGACAAGTTTTAGGTTTTAACAGAGCATTGGCCAATTACAGATTTTCATTTACCTTGCATGCTTCACACATTTTTAGTGCAACGTTGCGTCCGTATTTTTTGTCGTGGTTTCAACTGTATCGTACTTACATTGCCATAAGGACTTAAAGGCCTTTAAAGGACTTTAAACCTACGTGTTTCTGTATTATCCTGACCGTGTCTCGACATGTACATGTAATGTATTTATGATTAATAATGAAATTTTAAAAAACTACACTTACATGAAGAATATACTGATACGAAGTTGTCGCTAAATGAGGAAGGCGCCATATTCACTTTCCTTCTTCAGTTTAGTATGAAAGTAATGTGTTTTCTGACCTTGGTACGAAGCTATGCCAAATAACTGATAGTCCTGGCGTGACTCTGCTATATGGAACACAAAAAGATATCATTTGCGAACATTTTTGGCTGGCTGTTTTCGACTTAATATTATTGGTGTATCCATTAAATACTAAGTGGTGTATCATAACAAAACCAAGTAGCCATTATAATAAGAGCAGTGACCCATGCCGGAAACCCGGATAATAATAGTGATTAACAGTTGAAACTATGTTCGAACTGAATTCATACTCATCTATTATGCTGTATTCCGTAAATAAAGGCGGTCTGAAAAGAAAATGGCGAATTAAGTAGGATCGGAGCGTAGGAGGCCGACCCACGCTCAACATTAAGTTATGTAGCTACATGCTTGCGTAAATTGATGCCTGGGATAAACGCCTAAAACGCGTCATGGAAACAGCTATAATATTAATATTTATGTAAAATGTAGTGTATGAATACTTAGTAGGTACGGTCAAGGACTTTAATTGTTATGCCACTATGGAACCCTGTCATAATGACAGCGTCAAACCACATGACAGAAATTACGGTTAAAATGAATGATTAACGTTATGCGACAGGGTTCCATAATGGCATAACAATTTTATTAAAGTCCTTGACTGTACACGCTACTTAATTTATCAATTGCGCTTTGCTGTCAGAGGTTAAAGGCGGCTTCCTCTATTAATAGACTATAGTATAGAAACAACGTGAGTATTACAGGTATGAACTAGAAATGGCCGCCAAAGGTCGATAGTGGAGTACTGTCACGGAAATAGTGAAAATTCGCGGCACGAACTAGTGAAATCCAATTTAAAATACTGTATTATATTTACGGAAGGGCTTTCTAGTTGGAGTGAGCGGTTCGAGTGCGGTAGGAAAGTAATTTTGACTGGAATTGCTCCCGATTACCGGTTTTGTGGTTTAAATGGGTTCCGATCTTGAAAAACGATTCGCCGTGCGGTTCTGAATTGAAATCCGCTGCGTGCGTTCATTTCCTGCGGAATTTGGTTTGAATCACTATTTAAACAAAGCGTTTGTTCAATTATTTATTTCAATTGAAGTAAAAAAAACAATGCACTCAAAATATGGTAACATACTCGTACATTTTGACCCAGTAATCATGTTGTCATATCTTAATACGTGCGGACGTAGACATTGTGCTATGATAGTTACCTACGACCTTAGTAATGATTCCTCAAAATTACGTAGCTGTTAACCATCAAGGTTAAATACATGCAAAAAACCGTAGTTTATATTCACTGACGGGCCATATTACGCTCGCCAGTGTATCTTACGAAATAAATAAAAACACTGAAAATATAATGATGTCTTTTTATCTACTAAATTGTAACGAGAAACTGTGACAATAAGGTCGACTGCATTGTCATGTTATTTCACCAATGCTACGGTAGTTTAATTATCCAGAGATGGTGTTGCGCTTCCCACACGTACTCCCTATTAACAGGCTTAGTGCATTTGGATTAGACTAGCCAACTAAATCAAACTGAATATTCATTCCATACATAGGTACGCTGTTGCGTAAGCGCTCAATTACGTTTCACAACAAAGGGCGACTGGGAATCAATTTAGTACACAAGAGCGAGACTGGTTTGTCTAAGGGTTGCCAGCCGTCCATATTTTTCCGGTCTCGTCCTTGTTTATTAGGCGTCCGATCATCGGTGTGGTATGCGTCTGTCCGGGTCCTGTCTAATTTTTGTATTCTCTGATTAAAAGTTGGATTTCAAAATTAATGTTCAGTTCTCAATTTGATATTGATTTTGATAACTTTAATCATAGAAAAACTTCCGACATACTGGCGACTTAACTGATTTTTATTAAACCCCTTTAACAACCATAGTAGTACAACTAGCTTTCTTATAACTATAAATGAATCCTATTTGGGGGCTACAACATGCCACAAACGGCAACCCATCATTTTATCGAATTTCACATCATCGATTGTATCATAACACCGAATTTAATTTCATCGAAAGCTAGTTTCTGCTGAAACCATGATGTTTTCAGGATATCTTAAACATTAATTACGTAGGTAAGGTAAGGTTAAGACTTGTGACTACCGGAAAAATAACTCATGCTGTGAGAAATGCGTTTCGATGAAATGAAATCCTGCATTAGGTACCCAGAATACGTTCGTTGAAAGGTGTATCGATTAAATAATAATTGCCCGCCGCAAACAGATACTCAGATACACATACTTATACACAAATAAACACGATAAACTTATAACACCTCTTTGTTTGCATCGGGGGTTAAAAAAGGTCGAGGAAAATAATTATTATGTGCTTGTTAACGTGGCACTTTATTGTATTTCACAGTAGGTTACTGCACTTGAGCTCTCTAACTACTGCGCCTTTGTTCAGTTCGGTCATACGGAGGATATAAAAAAATGAAATCTTAACTTAACGCGAGTAAATATCCTGATTCAACACAAATTTCCGGTGTTTCGGTGCGTATTTTAAGAGATGGCAGCCCTATTCTGCCTCATAATGAAATTGAGGTTTGCGCTGAAGGCGGACGGAGAATAGTTGCCCAACTATGAGGCCACTAGCTGCTCCAGTAAAGAACTTACAAAGTTCTCCGTTTTGAACGTACTTGGCCTTTGCGACTTAGTAACGTTATTTATTTCTCACATGCAAAGCGCATACGCTATACTCCAAGATAATATAAAACTTTTGTCATTTGTTTTACTAAAATTTCATATCCGGGGATTAGAAGTGATGTTCAACTCTTAAAAATTGTATTTATTCTTGACCACGTGCTAAAAGTTGTTCAGTTAGTATATTATTGCTTTTGTTTCTTGCTTCGTAAGTTAGAATACGTTACGTTTATATGACAATGTTTTTTTTAACACGTTCGCTGCGGGTCTAAAACTGGCGTTTTTTTATATGGTGCTTTAACTGGCCGATTGGCCTGGTACTCAAAGTTTACGCCGTTTATGATGTAATGTGATGTTATCGTAACCGGGACCAGTAAGTAAATATCTTCTATCCATCAAAATAACAACTAAATAATCGTTACAATTTCAAGAACAAGTTACGCTTCATGTATCATTTGTACAAAGTTGTACATACCAACGCCTTTACGGCACTCTGGCGGCCTATATCCAGAGGAGGCCTTAATTAAAATTGTTTAGGAAATTATTTGACGTTTGAAACACGAATAAAACCAACTTCGGGCGTAGGTGTTAATTGGATTAACCTACTGTGCAAATTGAAATCGAGTTTTCATAGTCGTACGCTGCGCTAGCGCAAACGCTCAAGTTAAAACAATACGCGGAGTTGGCGCTAACGATTTTAGTTTTAGCGCGAAACAATTCCGGAACGCCCGTTTTCCACATTCTGCTATAATACTTGACCGCATACCTAATCTGAGTTATACTTATTTGACTTTTGAAATAATTCCTTTTGGACGCGGAACGCGGACGTGGAAGGATGGCGCTTGACTTGACTGTCGGACGATCTGTCCTATTTCGTAATTTTTTAGTTTGTTAATGAAATAGAACAGAAAATGGTCCTGATTGAGTTTTCAAATGTGATGCTTCTTGCATGTTTATCTTACACTAGCCACCCGCCCTCGCTTAGCTTCGGTTTATGTGGGTTTTCTGTAACACCCGTACACAATCCAGACTTTATTATAGGTACATAAAAACCTTCCTCTTGAATCACTCTATTGCTGAAAACTGCATTAAAATCCGTAGAGTAGTTTAAAAGATCTAAGCGAACAGACAGCGGAAGCGACTGCATTTTATACTATGTATATTAAAATAAAGATAAAGAAGTTCCGGTCTCTAGTTCGGTGAGATTAAAGTGATCCAATCCAGAGTCAGCCTACAAGCAGCAAAGCTTGTCAAGTAACAATAAGCCACCACAAAAGAGTAGGAGCGTTGCCCGCAAACAATTACACGTTTTCCGCTATAAAGCCGGTCTATTGGCGGGACGAAGATAAACGAGCGAGATGAATGCAGCCGAACGGGCGATTTTGTTACAAAAATCCTTTTTAAATCTCCTCCGTGCCTCCTCCCTAATCCGCCGTCGGATCCCGTAGATTGGACCTATAACTTTTCAAAACAAATTTACATATTTTCCTCACGTCGTTGTTCGGCCGCGGCGGTTTATATCACGTTTGCTTCATGTACGCACGATGGAGAGCGGGACCGCGACTAGTTTGAATGTTAAATGTTCAGCAGATATAGGGCCCCTCAAGGGCTACCGTGGGGTTTTATTGCAAGGAGTTGTACTAACTACGTCTTTATGCTTGATTTAGTAGGACTTTTATCACGAGTGTAAATAAAAAACCGGCCAAGTGCGAGTCGGACTCGCGCACGAAGGCTTCAACCAGGCCTGGTGACAGACAGACAGACAGACGGACAGTGGAGTCTTAGCAGGGTCCCGTTTTTACCCTTTGGGTACGGAAATCTAAAAAAAAGAGTAAGGATTTCACTGTTCCTAAAACGCGATTTTAATGATTGTATCAAAACTTATAACGCTTAAATTGACTTGTAGAGTTGTATGAGTAGGAGTAGTAGGTGTTGTGAGAAAACTTAAGTTTCCGCCATACACTCTTTTTATACGCGGGGATGCATTTACGCATACCACCTAGGGTCCGGGCCCCCAGGTTGGTTCGGCGGGGCTCGCCGACTGAGAGCGGCCGAAATTCACATTTATATAGGTTACCAGCAACAAAATTGCAGAAACTTCTTTGACTAGAAATATGATACACTTTCCGAATCTTATCGTACAATTTGATATCATTGGCTTGAAATATGAAGGTCTGACTAGAACGGTCGTTTTTCGTGAAGCGAACAAAATTAACCGTCGTCCATAAAATCGTCTCTTAGCGTTAAGGGGCTCTTTACGTGTAATTGCGTCACACGGTCACGTTTTATTCCTTGATAGCCGTACGGTGGAAAAGCGGCGATCCATTTCGAAATTACAGTCGGAGTCCCGCAGGACGGGAGGGTAGTCCGTTTTAAAATTACTTACCTGAACCCAAGATTGATAGTCATTCCGAGCAAGTAATAACATCCCTACTTTTTCAACCATTCCTAAACCCTGGTAAAGATCCGTTCCGATTTGAAATTAACTGTGCAGCGAAATAGTTGGCAATCTTCAAGGGTAAGAACTTGGGATAAGGAAACAATTTCAATAGATAAACGTTTCCATTCTCTTTTGAATCAAGCTAGTTAAATCATTTTAGGGGCTTGTACCGTTTTTCTAAGTGGTTTCTTGATGCCGACAATACTAATATTTTTGAATAGAAAGGTTAGGTATTGATAGGTTTGATATTCAGAATGGGTCTTTAGGACTCTATACGACATTTGATACGTTTTCCTACTTATGAGATTTTAATTGGATGATATGACAAAATATTCATTCATATTCACAGTTTTACATACTGCTTAGTTAAGGATTATCATTGCAATAATCAATAGTAATAAAAATGGACTGTTGAATTTCTTGCGGCGTTTATTCTCAGTAGTGGTAATATCTTGGGAAGCTCTGATAGATTTTTGACATGCAAAAGTGCCCGTGCGGCCTACTTACTGAATCAACATCTTTTATCTTTTTTATCTATTATAAAATACGAGTACAATACAATACAATGGATCAAAAGTATTTAAGGCTTAAAATATCCTTTTTCAATTGTGTATTCTTTGCATTGCTTTTCCTTCTGAAACTTCCAAAGAGCTTAGGATATCTTGATCCATTGATACTTATGAGTCCTTTTGTCCTTGTAAAGTGTGTACAGACTGACAAAAAGTGCAACATTTTTGAGGTTTCTTTAAGGGGGTTTCATTTTAATTATTACTAGCTTCTGACCGCGACTTCGCTAGCGTAAATTTCGATTCCCGTTATTCCCTTGGGAACTTTAAAATTTTCCGGGATGAAATTGCCCATGTGTTAACCCTGGGTATAAGCTATCTCCATTCCAAATTTCATCCAAATTTGTCCAGCCGTTGCGGCGCGAAGGAGTAACAAACTACAGACACACACAAACTTTCACATTTATAATATTAGTAGGATTCGTGGGAATCGCAAATTTTGTAAAGAGATACAAATGGTTACTAATTAAGTTGAAGATCCGAGACAGCGTAAATGTTTAGAAATAGGGTCCCGCTTGGCACGCTGCGCTCTGAGTACGGCGGAACCCTATTAAGTAACTCACAGGTTAACTGTGGTGCAGTTATTAGTTATTTCACTGATATTGATAAAAAGTTCGTCCCTGTAGGTGTATTAAGGTCGTGTTTATTGATGTGGATAAAATATCTGTCACTTTCTAACCAGTATCTAAGAGCGAGAGTGACGGATACTTTATCCACCGCAATGAAGGCGACTATACCATAATACGGGCCTTGTATTGTAAGTACCTACATATTCTATAATGCACGAGGTTTAAGCATTACTTTAGCATTCGACCTCACTCACTGCCACTATTGGGTGTGCATCGATTATGATCGGAATATTAACGGTCAAGGGCATTTCGGGCCATACTCAGTATGGGTTCCGTGCGTCCCACTTTCTTAGCCTTCACGCCTAAACAGCCTTACAGATTTTGAATAAATTTGATATGATCGCAATTTAAGCTCCGGGGAAGGACGTAGGATACTTTTTACCCCAAAAAATAGATTCCCGTCGGAACAACAATAACAAATTCTACGCGAACGAAGTCGCGGCGAAACGCTAGTTATAAATATAAATATCCTGACCTGAATACGCGATGCGACATTACAGGCACGTCAGGCATATACTTACGTATAGTTTATATTTCCTCTCCATTTTATTTCGCTTTTCTGGAGTCCCGGCAAATCCCGCTTGTTCACGGCTCTGCACGTAAACCCGCTGCATCCATCTCGTCACGTGCTGCCTCGCCGTCAGGTGCGCAGCAAAACTTACAAACAAAACTAGGATTTGGGTTCTATAACGTTTGTAGGGTTGGCAAGGCGACGGCACCCGACCGCGTAGAGAGTGTACAAATATTTTACGCTAGTCCCAGACAATCTTGCTTCTTGCTTAGATATCGTATTTTACACTATTGACTTTATTGTTTGTCTTAATCTTACTTTGCCAAGTAGGTGGGGAAAGGAAGCAGAGATATAAAATAGCAACATACCAACATAGAAAAGACACCAATCGTTAACGTGGTTTACATAATAATTGAATATGGTGACAAACACTTGTTTGACCCTTAAAAATCTTGAATCTTATTTAATAAAAAAATCTGCCATTTTTAGTGCTATATCTTACTTAATTTTAATTGATTACTAAATTGATTGACAGTGTACGTAAACAAATATGAGTACCTAGTGGGCGAGACTTAGTCCATTGAAACTACTAAAACTAATTGTTTCCAAAGTGGAGTTAGAATAATATTATCAGTCAATGTATAGAAAAATTGCTGTATATTTATTATATACCTACTGTCTACTCGTAAAGAGTCCCCGTTCTAGCCTTTAAACGGTTTTATATTAAAGAAACCTTAGCAAGCCAAGCGCCTAGAGACCGTGCAACTTTTAAATGCCAATTCAAATTTAAAGTTTGCTTCAAAGTTGGTGATATATCGGTATGGGTATGTGTGAGGGATTTGAAATCGCTACCTAGTCAGTCCGCTAGTGTACGGATGGGCCCTGAGTGATAGCTATTGCGTCGCGTCTCAAGCGAGGTTCCTGGGCGTTCACCTTGTTAACGCTAATGAAAGATAATGCAAGGCGCAGCATCCGTGTTGGTTGTTGGGTATGCTAGTTGGTACAGAGTACTCAGTTAATAGTTTGTTTGTGGTAAAAGGAACCCTTAAACTGGCTGTTTTAGGTGTCTATTCATATATGCTAAGTGCAGAATGCTGTAATAAATGCAGACACAATTATCTGACCAACCATTATATATGTTTTGGTTGGTGATAATGTGGGTTCACACAGATATATTCCGTACATGAACCTTTGAACGAATGAGCAGGGCAACGAGTGCTTCATAAATTCAAATTGCTTGAGGCTAACCCGTGCATTGTGGATCTAATTCAATATTAACTTCACGGGCTTTTACACAAATGCCAGAATTAAATTGATTTAGTAACATTGGGCAACACAAAAACAAAGAAGTACGGGATTTGGGGAAATAAATATTTAAGGCGGTGAAAAATCCTCCGCAGCGTGTAAGGCGAGATCGCGGGGAGGGAATTAAATTAGCCGGTACTCGGGGGCGTGGAATCACGACGTATATTCCAAATGTTTCTTTTAGTTACATACTTGTTTCCGCAACTTGGGTAGACGAGGGTAATTTTACATGCTCTGTGGTTATTGTGTTGCTGTAGGTATATTCTGATTAGTCGCTTGTTCACTGAACAATTTCACCCTATATTTGGTTGATAAATTTTTGTTACTGTTGTGAAAATGATTCTGGATATCTCCCGGGCAATTTAGAAATGTACGTGTATTACGTTCTTGTGTCAGTCCCATCCAATAATCGGAGGTAACATTTATTTGATGATGTTCCTAATTGCCGGCCAGGGCTATTAACAATATCCTTGTAAGAGTGCAGAAGTGGGTCTCGCCGGACCTGCGACCATAAATCACGGTGTCAAAGCAAATTGTTATCGAATTAGACAAGCCGAGCGGCTCGAGGGGACTGATGGAGCCCAGTGACGTACGGACGCCGGCTTTTTCAAAAAAAGGTGTGATTCACTTGATAAACGGAAGGTTGAGAAAAAGTCACGACAGTTCTTTTAAAATATTTTATATAGGTATCTATTTAAGTCACTGGCTAAACAACAAGCATATATTTCCTAAGTGATAAACATCACTAGGAAATATTTACCTACATCGATTCTTAAATTAAATACCACAGAGAGTGGTCGTTCCACGGTAGAAATATCGTAACTTCTGTTCTATTTTGCCTTTTCGGTTTTCTTGTAGTTATTTAATGAGCAAACAGTACTTACACGATAATAAAGTATTAATTCATTAAGATGTTGTAAATGTCGGATTTAACCAACCAATTAACCAACTGTTAAATGGTAATCAGCTGTTGATCACGTTTTGACAGCTGTCAAACCCCTAATCGTTCATTTATTTTTTTGTAAATTGTTTTTAAAAATCTTTCCTAATCACCTAAACCAAACACGGAAAACGTGAAGGAAACCCGAAGCTTATACAGCCCTGTTTGTTGATCGAGTATCTCCCGACCAAAGATAGCACTCAATTAATTTCGTGATACCTCCCAAACTCTTGTTAAGCTTCGCCGCGCCTCGATCAATCACAGGCGACAAGTGGTCTTGCATAAAATACATTGTCATCACAGCTGCAGATAGTCATTTCTATGCCTTTGTAAAGCTTTGTCACCGCAACTACACTCATTACTTAAAGTAATTTATGTGGGGTTTGATGAAAATGTCACAGTGACAAAGTGCTTCGGCTATTTCCAAATTAAATTAGTTAACGGTCGACATGCATACGCAGACTCGTGTAGTTGTCCTTTTAAATGACGGCAATTTATTCTGATAACGGGTTTTTATATGCTGTCAATATCTTTTGTTAGTGTAATAATACATATGTACAAAGTATACATATGTAATATCGACATAACTAAAGTCCTTTGAACGTGTATTTAAATCACAATTATTTTTTTAAAAGAGCCCCGTGCGTAAACCACTAAATGAAAATAGAACGGCATTTCCACTACAAAATAATATATTATGAGGCTTTATACTGAATGGGTTTGATTTTACTGGGATTATCAGCGAGATTGTGTTCATACTGTCAAAACAAAATATCAGCAAAGCGTTCGTATTGTTTGCATAAAATTAGCAAAGAGCAGCATATCGGTTTGAACAACGAGGATCGAATACGCACGCCTTGCAGGTGCATACATTTTAACCATTTCATTCGTTTTAAATTTATATGTACAACATGAACTTGTCGTGTTGATTAATACAAGATCTCAACTCTCAACTACGCGTACACTTGGTTAATAAGCCAGATTTCCACAGCGGCGTACGATACGGACACACACGTGGGAATAAATTCGCTTCGTATCAAATCTACAGTCAAAGACTTAAATTTGGGAGCCACCTTAAGTTCAAAGTCAATCGGACATTCTACAACAATAAGTTACAAATGACTTGACATCTCTAATGACATAGACGACAACAAGCATTTTTTTTTTGAAATGGGTCACAAATTGACCATCGTGACCGTACAGTGCGATAGCTCTTAGAAGGTGCTTCGGGTTTGTACTTGGCTCTCACGCGTTCTGATACAGTCTTATTGAGAGCGAGTGAGAGAAAAGTATAAACCCGAAGCACCTTCTAAGTGCTCACAGACTGTAGATACTCCTACAGCAGCACAAGCACGAAATGACGTCAGTGACACATGCCTAAAAACAACTGATCCACGTGGCTCACGTGGGTATGCGTAGCTGCGGAATTCCGTTTATAGACTCAACATTTCAGGGGCGTCATTCTTCTTTGCCTCTACACGTGTTGTTATCGTATTGTTTTTTACTTGGCCCCCATTTCTGTTAAGTAAATTAGGACTATTATAACGGTGGCAATACGATAATATGTCAAAGCAAAGGTTTAGCCCGAGTAGAAAAGAGCACCTGCAAAGACCAGAGAAGTGGCACCAGGGCCTCTATTCAACACGTCTAGTTCCTCCTTCTATCTGTTATCGTATTGTCAACGTTTTGATAGCTCTTATTGATTACTATTGATTTGGATTTTACCGCCAGATTACTAAAGAAAGAAAGAAAAGAAAAATACATTTATTCACTACACACATAAGACACAGAAAACAAAAGTAAAAACAGAAAACAGCAATAAAAAGAGTAGTGAGTGTGTCTTCGCGGCAGTGAATCGGACACTGGCTCAGCATAATGCTGAGGTGTTAAACACCTGCAGAGATACTAGAGATTTTACTAGAGTCATGTCACAATTTTTACCCAAAAACTTCTGCTTATTGTGGTGGTTGTCACATATTAATATTGTAGTTATACTTACCTGTCACCGCTTAGCCTTTTTACTCGACTGCCAGAGAAGGAGAATAATGTTTTCACCTGTATGTGTTGTCAAGCTGTACCGATCGTTATCCCACAAACCACTGCCGCTGAATTTTGTTCAGAACTTCCGTTCCTTAGAGTTTGTTCAAAATGGTTAAATTAGGTCGGATTTATTTCCGCAACTCGAAGAATTAATGTGTAATTCTGCAAGAGTGACTGAAATTCTCGTAGGTTTGGGGGATCATTTAACCAAAAGTACGTTTGACAAACTTTCATTTCGCAAAAACGTGTTTGTGCTCAAACCATTACATATTACATAGGTTACGTGGGCTTATTAATAAGTTAGGTTAGAATTTTAACCAAGTAAAATTATAAAATAAGCGGCGGACAGTATCTTTTTGCGGAATTAAAGTTTGTAAAATGAAATAGTTTGCCAAATGATGATTTCGTAAAACATTAGTGAACCGTAAACTTGTCCAATAGTTACGTAAATCCAAGCTAAGGCCCAGATCAATGTGTTCAGTGTTCATAATCATTAATAAATAATGTACAATCAGGCAACAGGAGATAAAGCTACATCTAATGCGGCTTATTTACGTCAAGGTTAATTTAAAACTTGGCGTATATTCTTCTCGGTAAAACCATAAGTTACTACTTTTGACATGTATTGTCAACGTTACAATAGCTCTCATTTACTTCACAGTAATAGCGCCGTGAAAGAGTTATAAACAAAACGATAACACGTCAAAACAATATTGTTTTACCAAGTGGAATACAGGCCCATTTCAAAGTTCTATACCGTTAATACGCAACGTTAATGACAAAGCGTTAATGTCGTATTATCGCTTCTGACATTTATTCCGTAAAAAATTGGCAACACAATGTGATCGACAAGTCGGTGACGAAGCTGCTTCGCGTCGGCGAGGGGACGTATCGCACGATCACGGGCTCATTTTGTTAATGGGGTGCGACCCAAGCGAGTAGACGCGACAAGACAATTGAAAATCGCAAAATGGATGTCTATTCTCGGGTTTCTAGATATCGTCTGCCATAATTATTTTTAGTCATAATATGTTTTAGGTCATAATTTTCGCAAGTCAGAACGTTTGTTTGGACGTTAGATATTTAAGAATTTTTTTAAAGTTTATGGTTCCAGTTATATAAAAAATATGACTATCGATAATTATGTCAACAATGACATTATGACCGAGAAAATTTAAGGGAAACAACGGGCTCCACTTATTATAATAAAAACGTATGGCTTAAAATTAATAAACAAGTGAAAAATATTTTTTTTAACGTTTGTCCCTACAATAGATTTGCTAAGCATAACTAAAATACCTCGTTCTGAAAACTATGAGCACCTCATTAAAACTGCTACAGTGAATTTACCTGTTGAATAGAAACATTCCTGATTCATTGAAACCTTCTTGTAATTGTTACGAAATTAATTTCAATTAAGATATTTCAGGTATTGCGCTGTAACTGTAATTATCACAATTTAATGTACATAATAGTAATTATGCATTAGGTTTCAGCATTAAGCTGAACTGCATGCATCTGCTGCCGTTAACTAATATAATTTGCGTTCAATTTAATTGTATGGGTAGGTAATATACTTTGATAAAATCCTTGCATTTAGGTACATACAATACACACATACATTGCACACATTATCTCTGTCTTTTAATACTGTCACAAAGGCTTAAAATACTAACTAAGGGCGCGTACACATAGCGATCCGTTTTACAGGTCCGTTATTTGATGGCGTATGTAGTTGTATGAGCGAGTTCACACCCAAAACAGTATTCTGGATCCAGTAAAATAGAAGATTACAAGGTGAAAAGATCCGTTGAAACGGATCCTGTAAAAACGAACGTTCTACCTATGTGTACGCGCCCTAAATACGACAATTAAAATTTTCTTCATTTTTTTCTGATATATCTGTTTATGAACCGGTTCGAATGTGTATTTTCTTTAAACCGCAAACGCACTGATAGCGGAGGCGGCGCGGTACAGCGCCTCCGCCACGCTTATAGAACGCTTTTTAGTATGGGAGCGCGCCGCATCGCGCCGCCTTCACTCTCAGTGCGTTTGCGGCTTATTCACACGTGCCATACTAATTTTGACATGCATGCATGCAGGTAGCACGTGACCGGTCGTTGTGGCGATCCTTGGGGGAGACCTATGTCCAGCAGTGGACGTCGTTTGGCTGAAATGATGAAAATGATGATACTTTTGGCAATAAAAATGTTATGTACCTCTTATTCATAAATGCGCAACAGCTAAAGTGTGCTTGAAATATGTCCTGTCCCCTTATCTGTCATTATCACATTTGAATTAGACGGAAATTGACGAAGAATCCTTTAACTTAAATTGGTTTATGAATAAGTCATAGAAAACCGAGTCATGTAACCAAGATTAAAATATTTAAAAGAATATCACATGCTTATTTGGTTAACTATTTTTTCATCCAACAACACTAAATATATTGTTATAAAACTTTTATAATTGCGAGGAGTAGCGTCTTATAACTTGAGCCACCCTCCCAGATGCTCGGGGGTCAGCCGACAGGGGCAATGACAACCCCAAACAGAAAGGGCTCACAAAACTCGCCCCCCCCCCCCTACACTCATACAACCCCGCTTAGTCCATACTACACTTATTACGTCCATGAATGCCCGACATCCGCTAGTATGGCATTTCATATGAAAACAAAAGAATGTTATTTTTATATTACTAATATCTTTATGAAAATATAACGGAGTTTACGAATATAGGGGACGGTAAAAATATTCTCGGCGTATTCATAATTCATAAGGAGAAAGTGAAATTGGTAACTTGTTGCAATATCGGTGGGGTACAGGGGACAATGGGTAAAGAGAAACCACAATACATTATTACTACCTTAAGTTTTTTACTTATATTAATATAGGTAAAAAGTTAAGGAAGGAGTCGTAGCGTGACTGTAGAAACAATTTGACTTTCTACATATGATTGAATTTTACCATTTTTTTTAATTGTTTTGAAATTCCATATCGGTATTAGATCTTCGCACAACTCTATGCAAGAGCATCTATTGTATAAAGTTGTGAGAAAAGTCGAAATATGGGTCACGTGTTGATAATTTCATGCAAAAAATTTGTGATTTAGTAGTTTGCCTCTCATTTACTTAATTTTAATCTGTTAGATATGATATGACGTTAACTAAGGGTGATTCATTTAAACTGCATTATCAGTAATCTACTTATTCATATTTTTTATTATTGTAATAAAATAAGTCTAGATACCTATTACCATAGCGCATAGGGCTTGAGCTTTGTGCGAGAATGCCGAGCGGTGAGCGAAGCGGGAAGCGGGGCAGTAAGCGACAGGCGGAGCGTGGCATGAGGAGAGCGGGGCGCGACGCGCTGACGTCACGCGCGCAGGCGCGTTGAGCCACGAGACTCCTTGCTGCTCAGAATACGGAGAGATTTCAGATGCAGCGAGATCTTAGTGCGTATTATTTTATTAACAGTTATTGAAATTTGGTATTGCTTATTGGCTAAACTTGGACCATTTTACGCATGAGTGTGATTGATATATTTAAGCATTGTTGTTACTACATATTTATATTCCATTCACACTTGATGACTTGACTGAACATTCATCAACTTTTAGATTGTATTGTGTGTGACTTGGCACTTTTTCAATAACGATGACAGCGAGCGGTTCAGTTTCAAACTATGATGATGACATATTGTCAAAATTTAGAGATACATAATAAGATAGTTGTATATCGCTCTTTAGTTTATTTTTTCTATTTTGCTAGTATTCGAAGATATTGGTCAATTCCTATTATAAATTAGGCTTTTAAGTAAGTTACAATATAAATAGCCTACAATTTAAACAAATTACTTTTTTAAGATTTGCCAATTGACGAACTAGACTATTGATTTGACAAACTAGTCCAGTAAACTTATTTTTATATTGAACAATAGAACAAAGTAGTCGAAAATGTGACCAAAGTAGTTGAAAATGTAACCAAAAAGAAACCAAACTAGTTCATTTCATTATTGATTTCATTAATAAAAGAATAGCCGGTATTTATAGGTGAGACCTATAATTTTTTACCTTTAAATAGAAAAGGGCAAAGCAATATATCTCAATTTCACTACACTATAATTGACGTATAATTATTTTACTTCAATTATAGCTTAGTTTATACTTAATTGATAACAAAAGCTGCCGCGTCGCAGAACAGCAATATAGTATTATAAACAATATGCTTTCCAACAATGAAAAAGGGCCGTAAGATCCTTCTGTTTCGTTCGCGTGATCTGCGCACCGCGATCCGTGTCGGCGTCGTCGGCGGAGCCGCCAGTCGAGTCGCCCGCGCGCGCTGCTACGATCGTCGCTACGAACGCTACGACGTAGCCACTTCCGACTACGCCGCTACGGAAGCGTACAAAACTACAATGAAGTTTACAGTGACTGTGTATACAACCTGATACTATTTGGTTTTTCATACTTTCTTGTGAGTGGGCCTTTTGTGCTACATTCGTAACTGCTAGACAAGTGAATAATAACGCAGCGAGCAAGGTGGGTGAATATTGAATAACGAGATATGAATAGCTGTTGAGACCTCAGATGCGAGTGCTTAATGTCAAGGACGCGATATCGATCAAGCTGAAGATTGTTGCTATGTTTACATGTGTTCCTTTGTTTATTAGTGAAAAAATCATCGGTTTTGCGTGAAAGCGGCTAGCCGTAAGTTATAGGGAGACGGTTTTAAGTACCGCGGTACAAAGAACCGGTACCAAAATAGGGTTGCGAATTATTTATAAGGACAGGTGCCGTCTACGTGGATGAATCTAAAACGGCTTTTATGCAAATTGCTATTTAGCCATTACATTTTTTAATCCGGGTACCTATTTCAGGTTTAATTCTTTGTTTACACTCTTCTTATACCAAATGATAGTTGGCTCAGATCGAGTGTTGAGAGGCCAGTTAGCTTTGTATAAGAACAATTGCTTTGAAGTCTCGTTGGCGTAGAATTCGTTTGTTCTTTTTTTAACATATATAATGAAAGTAAAAGAGTATTAATAAATGAATATTTTGGTCGTCAATGCTTAAAATAACTATTTACTATGGTATCGTCATTAAAGAAGAATAAAAAGATATTCTATTTAAAACTACTCTGTCAAAAATAGAATGCTAGTATTGGTTTTCTTTGTTATGAGATGCGTACGGTTTTCACAAATATTTTAGTTTCAACACCCAACGTTGAATTATTTATATAAATACTTGCTTCTACCCGCGACTTCGTCCGCGTAGATTTCGATTATCGTTAGTTCCCTAGGAAACTTTTTAATTTTCCAGGATTAAAAGTAGCTTATGTGTTAATCCAGGCTATAAGTTATCTCCATTTCAAATTTCATCTAAATCCGTCCAGCCGTTGCAGCGTGAGGGAGTAACAAACTGACACACACACACACACACAAATTTTCGTAAACTGCTATGCCAAAAATTGTAATTCCTACGTGTTTTGCGGCATTATGCAAAAAAAAACAACAATTGCTTTTTAAATTAGAGCCATACTATTGAAAATATTTTTAATATTGATCTTAATATTTGATAAAAAATATGTCCAGTTCCATTTCCCAGTAATGCCCGCGCGTGGCCTTAATTAAATTAATAATGTTTTCCAATAACAATAACCGCAACGTCCAAATTGATTCCTCGGCGCGGTCATTATCATTATCATTATCTTGCTTCAATTAACGGGGCTACGGAGATTCTGGTTGTTTCGGGTCCTTTTAATAAGAGCTGGGACACATTCGGTGTGACCGATACAATCAGGACCTCTATTCTACGCGGTAAAACAATATTGTTTTCGACATGTTATCGTATCGTCAAAGTTGTGGTAACTCTTATCCGAGGGTATTCTGGCAAAACAGAATAAGTGCACAATATTTAATAATGAAAAAAGAGCGCCTTAAGTTTTGAGTTATCATAGCCTTACGTTGAAGCATAATAATATCATCAAAAAAACTATAGTAAAAGCTTCTGCAGTTATACGGTTTTGCTAGATAAATACATACATACATTAAATCACGCCTGTTTCCCAGAGGGGTAGGCAGAGACCACTTCTTTCCACCTGCTACGATCCTGACAAATCTAGATAAATAAAGCAGAAAAAACTGAGTATGACAATGTATGCAACTTTAAAAAAAAACACTTATTCTGTTATGCCAGAATACCCTTGATTTACTTGACAGTAATGGCGGCCGAATCAAAAATGATAACATGTCAAAAGCAATATTATTGTGCCGCGTAAAATAGAGATCCTGATGTGGACCTTTCTAAAGATCCAAAGATGGCTAAAAGCACATCATCTTTATGGAGAAATAAGAATTAAATAGATATTAGATACATTTTCAGAAGAAAGCCAAAAATAAAAACAAAACACCCTGTTTCTGTCATGATTAATGAATCAACATACTATAATTCTTTTATCCCTTGTTGTTTTTGAAGTCGTTATGTCCAAACTTAGGGCTTAATACGAGGAAGTATGGAAAGATATCGAATTTCTTTCTTTTCAGGTTGTGCTAGCTTTTCCGTATAATGCACGGGCGTCGGGCGTGCTTATGTGATTAATTTCTGTTTTTTGGGTGCCGCTTGAAATTGGCGATTGAGATATGCAATGTTTTTTAGGTTTTCGAGCAACCTGAAAAACGTTTGCATGGATTAATAGGGAGAGTACAAACAAGGGAGTGCTCGTCGTTATGCAATTGGTGATTTCGTTTGTTAGGATATTGTGGCTGGACATTATTTTTTTGTCTTTTTTGTATAAAGCTAGGAAAGTGTATTCGATTGCAGATTTGGGGTGGACAATGAGTAAAGAACACAGATGGAGTTAGAAAAATCTGACAAAGAAGTTCATGATTTTCATACCGAAACCAAGTCGAAATTACTTGTTGACAACCCTTGACCACTTTATAAAATTTGGCAAATCCTTACAAATGTATTTGTTAGTGATAAAATAACTGAATGAACACTATTAACACTTACACTGTAAAAGGAGAAGAGATGAATCGGTAAATTACAGCAGCTCTAGACCGTTAACCCTAATTTACGTCGGTGCAAAGTAAAAGAGAGCAACTAGAAATGTGAAAAGATCTATGGCCAGTTGTTGCAAGAGCAAAAGCTGTAACAAAATCGCGGTAACAATAAAATCTGTTAAAGTTGAGCCACTAAAGCGCAGTCAGTTATAAACCTTAAGCCAATGCAAGAAGGGGTGACATTTTGTTTTAGAAGTTCAGTTGTTTTTAAACGCGTTCCTCGTAAGAAAGTGATTAAAGGCAGACATCGTAGTTCCGAGTAGTGTCAGCGAATGCGTTGTTAGGGTGAGTGCACACTAGGGCCGCCCCACTGCCCTCCTAACGGGGCACAATGTCCCCCTGCAGCATTCTCCGTTGATATGTACTTGGTTTTACGTTCAGAGAGACCAAACATAAAGAAGTTTAGTGAGTAACGTAATAAAAGAGAAGCCAAAACATTAAGCATGTATTGAGGTTTTAATAATAAATATCGTATGAAGCCACTTCTTAGAAATTCTCTGATACTAAAACGTACTTTGCTTACAAAACGATATTATAAAAACGCTCAGAGCTTTGTAAACACTGGCGTATTCGTTTCAATGGCACTTCCTTCCCAAATATATGGAATAGGGAAAGATATTATCATACACGGGTCCGGGAATCCGACATCAAACATTGCCGGAGCGTGAAGCACAAATAAATATTAGGCACAAGATTGAATTTCGTTCTCATCCTTTCAATACGGGACAATAAAACTGAGTGAAAGACTACAATAAGCGTTTATTCTATCATATTTGTTCAGCAATGATAGCCAGGCACCTTGCGGGACTTGGTAGGTTTACTGCCCTCATAACTCAAGGAAAGGTTTGATCGTAAAACTTGGTAAGAGTACATACTTATCGGTGCAGTACGTTTTTAGTTTTTTAATACTCACGTTTTATAACTAACATAGTTTCTTGTTATTGTTTGCGTGAAGTCTGCACCACCTGCTGTGTAAAATATTTTAATTTGACACCATATCCCTACTGAGGTTGTCTGGAAGAGATCGCTAATCAGCGATAACACCGCACGTTGTTTACCTGTGTTATTTTTAAATTGTTATGCTTCTCTGTAATTTTTTTGTCTGGTGTACAATAAGCGTTTTGTATTGTATTGTACATATTGTATAGTTCCGCAGTGAAGATATGGCGGCGTTCTCCTTCTCTGTACGAGTCTTTAGGCCTTTTGTGTGGCGGAACGGTAATGCATTACCATATCCAATGACTTGAATTTATCTTTCCCTTGCACCGAGGGTGCGCCGGGTGCCTCGCTCGGCAAACAGAGGGGCTGGCTGGGACCTGTACGATTGAGCGCCGGGACGCGACCGCATTTCACTCGCTATTGAATTGTGCGAGCTCTCGGCCGTGATTTCATGGTGTGGAAATTAACGATAACTTTAGAAACAAAATGTGTTTTTGTGCTCCTTGTCTAAGACTCATATTAAGTAATTAACCTATTTATCTTACGTGAGACGCAGGTTTGTGACGCGTCAGAGATTAAAGTTTTCTATAACTTGACATTTACTTTGACTAACTTGAAGCGGACATCTCACTAAAGTGCTTTAAAATTTCTGTCTTTAATAATGAATACAATATCCATAAGTGGATTCATTGCTTATAGGAAAGTTTAGTCGGTATCAGAAATACTAGTGGATTCCTAGAGATGAATCATTTACAAAAAATACGAAGAGTGCAAGGCAAATACAAGTACCTGTTTAAATTATTTATGATACGTTAGCGGCAGTCCAATAAAAAAAACTGATTCATCAAATTTCATGTATAAATTACTTCCTTTGTTCCATGTTCATTCTTATTCATAACATGTTGGTCAACCATGAATAAAGATAAGTAAATATGCTACAGTATCGGGATTATCTCAGCCATCTCTGTTGACATCATTAAATAATTCTTCATTCCCCTATTGCAACCGTGAGATAAACATCTACCCTTCATCCAGCACACGCTAACCGTATTCGGCTATGACGCAGCACGTTCAAATGTAGTCACATTTCGTCACACATTGTTAAGATTTATTCGATTCATGCCCGGAAATCTTATTCCCACCGAGACTCTAAAAATTTCAGAGCAATATCTGCCAAGCTCAAAAGCATATGACAGTGTGAAACGACCTTTAAGTGACTCCATTTTTCTCCTTTACGCTCGGTAGACTAGAAAAAGATAGAAGATTTAGGGCAGGGTGAACTACTTGAATCGAGTGACACTTACTTGAGTGCACTTGAGTGCGTTTGAAGATGCATTGAATATGCGTTTTACACCGGAACATGTTGGTAATTCCACAGTTCCCTATAAGAGTAATTTTAAATTACATTGATAAATGTGAAATGGAGCTCTTATAAAAGTGTAATGAGATCCTTTATTACCCTCTGAAATACTTCTGGTGTTAAGTGCTCTGCTCTAAGTAGGTTTCTAGTTAAATTTTCATTAAAAGTGCTGTCTCCTAAAAGATCTGAGGATTATTCTACCGCTAAGTCTGCCGAAGGTCAGTGCGGGTTCATTAGCATGAATCATCCCACTTTTTATTCCTTTGACTTTTAAATTTCAAATTGTTTTTATTCCGAGACTTTAGTATGTCATAACACTATGATTTATTTATAACATGTAATTTCCCCCAACAAAAGACTGTTCTGACAATGTAATATCTTATCTTGTGGCTTGATCCGCGTACGTCGCGTAAGAATTCATTGATTTTTATTTCTATATGAACCTTCGTCATTATGGGATAAAACGTTTATTGTCTTACTTACAAGATGGACTATATGTACACCGAATTCAATCTAAATCCGTTCAGTCACTTATGTCCAACCAACATCATACATTTTTACATTTATTATTTATGCAAGATATACCTATGTACTTTGAGTCATATATGTCTTACTAAAAGCTACGTGACATCACATAAAACATGCTACGACGCATCATGCTTAAAACTCCGGCATATAAAGTAAAAAACAGCTTTAAATTTTTTGTGGTAAAATTTGGGCAATACTTTCGCGCTAAGTGCCGCCGAGCTGCCATTTGAATGGAAATTGAAAAAGTTTTATCCCCCGTCGGATAAAACACGCGATTTAGAGGAATTTAAGATTTATTTGATATGCAGTGGTCGCACCTGAGGGGCGTTACTATGTCAGGGACTTTTTATTTAATGTCTTCCTAGGTAGCTGGCGGAAGCCATGTGAAGATTACTAGTTATATAGTAACATTATTGAACTGGACAGTTTAAGATTTGTAAGTAAAAAAAAGTTCACTTAAATTAAAAAAAAAAAGTGTAGGAATTTGTTTTGCAACAACCTGTATTTTATTTTATGAGTTTGGATATTCTATTATAGGTACGGTAGGTTAAGTATATACAGGTTGTTGCAAAAAATCTGAACTCGTACATTTTAAATATTTATTTACTCGTACCGAATTGGCGTTATTCGGGTTGTAGCCTGCGGCCGTGCAGCGAGCCCCGTACAACAGGTAGGTACAATCGATATTTCCGGAGCCTCCCCTCGCAGGCCTCCCTGCTAACAGACGGAGGGAAGGTTAGAAGTGACACTTAGAAACGGCACTACTATTCTCATTTCCGAAAATATATTAGAGGTTGCCCTAGCGGCTTTATTTGAGCCATCAACCCTTTGTATACCGGGTGTCTAACATGGGTTTGGTCAGTATCAAATTGATAAAGGGATAGGCAATCATATAGCTGTATTAGCTGGTACTAAACGATGTCAACATATTTTTGATATTTGACGCGTTAATAGGCTATTTGCTCATTACCGTAGAAAAGAGAGATACAAATAATTGACTAAACTCCATGTATATGGAGGTAAAAGTAAAAAAATAATCTTGGGGTGACTTATACAACCCGTTTTAGAAATGTACGAACGTGCTCACTAATGAAGTCATCAAAATGATTCACGTACCCTATCTGACCGTCGGGCATAAAGCATTAAAATTTAGAGCACCCCTCTTTTTCGCGTGGAATTAAGTACTACAACCTTTTACAGCTGCGTTATTCTAACAGTTATCTACAAGGGGAAGAGACATAACTTGTTCACAGAGATTATCTATTCAAAGAGTTCTATTCGAGGGTCTGCCGAAAAATACTGTTTTATTCTTACCCCGCCAGGGTTCATAACTCGTAGTACGAGGGTAACATTTACTTATCGGTGCGGAAAGGTCCTATAATACATTCCGCTGCCTTCAACGATGTTAAAACGTAAAAAACAAACGTTTCCGTCCACAGATGCGATGCAAAAAATGCAACGTTAAATTTCGTGAACATTTTTTTACGTAGCATGCATATTTCTATGCATGAGTAATATACTCTTAGTGTTATTATCAAGATCGGTGTAGTTTAAAAAGTTGCCAAGTCCTTTTTATTTTTTTTGCAAAGAATATTCATAATAATGAATATTCTTTGTAATTCAACTCAACATAGATAAATGTAAGTCGTGTAAGTATATCTTTATACCCAGGGCAAAGAAAGGATGGGTGAATGAAGTGTTCATATAATAAATAAAGAAACATGTTTTGTGCTGTGATGCACCGTAATAAATATCCCTCAACTAATATTTGATGGATACCGCGTCTTAGACAATGTTTAAACCGTAGCGAGCTCTTCAAAGTTTACATATGATCCTTCCGATCCGTTATGATAACGGAGGAAGTACTAAAGTGATATTGCCAATTACATCGCAGAAGCTATTAGGGACGATTCGGAATTCCGCTTGAATACCTTTGTTAATTGGCGTTCATAATTAGAGGATTCAATTCCCCGGATTTGTCAAATACTTACAAAGTCTTCTTCTTTATTTAATTACTGTATTTATTTCGCGAATCAGCCGGTTAATTAGATAATTTTTGGATTACAAAAGGGACTACACCTATTCCTCTCCGGTTTTGTTATAATAAATGGGGGAGAAAATTGAAAGATGATTTACTGTTATTGCCTTTAAGACGCTGTGTGCTGCTTTAGAAGCTGGTGCAAGTAGAATGTTTGATTAAATGTGGATACTTAGCTTAGGGAGCTAGCATCAAGAATAATTAATGCTCAAAGACCTTTATTACTGTGGTTAATATTTTTAGTCGTCTAAATTCAAAAGGACGTTAAGACCTCTAGCATTTTATCTGTTCTAGGTATTTATAGCCTTTTGATTCGTATAACATCAATGACGAGATCAGAGTAACCGTCAGCCGTGGAAAGATCCTTAATGAGTTTAAAAGTATATATATGCGGTTTGATTTGGGTTTGCTTGTCAAAAAGCAAATGTGTGGGAAAACATACTTCAATCACTCACAAGAATTGACACGTGTGCGTTCATTTCGTTCTAATTTATTATTATGCTAGCTTTACCACAAACTTAAAGACCGCAATCATTATCACATAAATGTCAAACGTTACGTCTTTGCTTATTTTATCAAAGTAAATAATTGGGAACACGTTCCAATAAAAGTAAAATCGACGTGCCCTTAGACGTGAAATTGACGCTACAATTCAGGTTAATGCCGGTGTCGCGTTTCCTTGACGAGTGAATCCCTATATTTACGGAACTAAGCTCTTCATGCCAATTGAAAGTCGTTTGGTTTAACGAATTGTTTTTATAGCCCGCATCGTGTTTCGCGTATTAAAGTACTCTGGTAACACTCTTTATTCACAATATTTAATAGCTATTTGGTATAACAGTGGTTCTTTTTACGAGTCATAAAAATGACATAAATTAGAGGCTCCGATTGCCGGTAGCTAAATAGAAATAAAGGAAATAATTGTTGGGGTTGATTACACTTTGATGAAGATCGTGTTATTGAATGTAATGATATTCAGTAAAATTTTAGGATAAGTAAGACAAGCCTTTCTGGAAATCTGGACAGATGACAACCTCTTTTCTTTGTTTTTAAACGTTTCTATTTCAGTTTCAAGAGGCCGTTACTACTAAAAATCACCTCTATTGCAGCCTTTTATGTTGTTTAAATCAATTTTAACTATAGGATAGCTCTATTTTAGAACATTTCGCTTAAGTGTCAGGTCGACGCTGGAAAGGTAAATTGACTAACGGGACATTTCGAGGCATATTGACTTATGTATATCGTTAGAATCAGCGAATTTAGTAGACATTAAAATTATGACCAAGATCGTAGTACAACATATTTCGATGCAATCTATAGTAAGTATCATGATTTTTTTTCCGAAAAAAAAACAACTTTACATCGCTCTACTGTATAGTGTGTAAAATGAACGTTAGTCAATTAACCTTTCCAGCATCGTATTGCTCTGGGCCTCTATTTAACATGAAAAAAACAATATCGTTTTTGAGCTGTTATCGTAGGTCAACGATTTGATAGCTCTTATTTACATGACAGTAATGGCTGCCGAGTTAAAAACAATACCATTACATCTCAAAAACGATATTGTTTTTATCGTGTTGAATAGAGGCCCAGAGCAATACGAAGCTGGAAAGGTTAATTGACTAACGTTTATTTTACAAACTATACAGTAGAGCGATGTAAAGTTGTTTCTTTTCGGAAAAAAATCATGATACCTGTTTTATACCTTTCTTATCTTCATTGTCTTGCTGATGTACTAACATTCATCCTAACTAAATGCAGCGCTATAGAAAACGTACAGATACTACGATTATATCACTGGTAGACGAATAACAGGCCATTTAATTTTGTCCGAGTACACTATGTTAATTCAATGTCAAACATATTTGAGTTTATCTCGACGACTGGCAGCATTTGTCGCTTGATTCATTAGGCCCAGGATTGGGGCAATTGCGCGCAAATCGCCGCCGCCCGCGCCGACCAATTTGATTAACGGCCATTTTGTTTGGAACACAGGTGAAATACTGAATGGAACAAAAAATAACGTCTATTTTGGCACGCGGAGGCATCCCGGGAGTTATTTGCGCGTACATTGAATAAATTTAGGAACGAATAAAGGCTTCGGTATACGTGTGTGTAGTTATTCTCTGCTTATGTTTATTTATGTTCTTGTTATTTACTTACACAATAATGATGATGTCTTTAGAGTTTATTATTGTACAAAGAAACCACCTTAGTAAAATATTGATTTTACAAACGGCACCCCACGCATAGTGTTAGACAAAAGTATGAATTGCTTGTTGATGTATACGGCAATATAGCAGACAGGCATTGTAAAAAAAAACATAATTCTGATGTTTCCTAGTTTGACTACGGGACTATAAAAACGCGTCAGTTCGGTCAGCTTGTCTACAGCGGCAGCTCTAACAATAAAACAATTACTTCCGCGAACTGGCTACATTCTTGAAACAAAAGCCTTTCAATTTAAATTCCATTACAACCCGCCTTGGGAGTCTTGAAACCTAGTGTTTCCGAAACAATCGCGAAAGTTACAATAACACAACAAAGGGTGGGTCGGCGAGTTGAGAGGAATATTATGTACCGGGCGGGGCGCCAATCGATACGCGCCCCTGTTCCTCGCGGCCTAATGCACCCCTGACATTGGGACACACTGACGTTTTGATGCGGTTTTGAATGCAATCGGTAATCGATTATCGGTATTGTGCGTCTATGCATTGCCAGTTGTAGGTTTTTGGAATTGGAAATTGCTTTTAGTACGCATTTGATTTGCGATTTTTTAGTTGAATGAAATGTTGAAATGCGCGTATAAATATCGAATCGCGCGCATCAGGTGGCTTGATACTAACTGTATTTAATTAAACGCGATGATGATATGCCTTGGAAGCATTTCAAGCGATTACCAGGAGCAAACGACGAGAAGAGACGAAAAGCGGGAAAAAGAGGCTTTTCAAGAGGCCCGAAGCGGGACACTTCGATATAATAATTAATTTCTCAATATCAATGATTATTCTAATGCTTCCTTGGAAAAAAAATGTGTGCAGTTATTCTGTTTACTTATTTCATGCAGGAAAAAGACACTACTTATGGGAAATTGGGATTTCTTCTTCATAATTACCTAAAAGAGATAAATTCTTATATCATATCAATAAATCTGTTTCATGTCGTGTTTGTTCTCTTTCACAGGTTGTTCCCAACCCAACGCTATCCAAATTTAGCTTTCTTAAGTTGCCAAGCCTGTTGGACGGTGTGTCAGAAACAATCATCGTAAAGTTAGCAATGCAAGCTCTATCGAACGAAACACAAACAATCAACTCCATACAATTTCCGTATACTAGGTGTATAATACCTATTTAAACTAGACCCACCTGGAAGATAAAAATTAAATAGATGAGACGAGCAATCACTTTAAATATTTATTTTAACGATCTTTGATACTTTATTTATTAACGTTACGTAAGCTTTTAAGTTATAATGGCAGGCAGGCAGGGTTAAAAGGGTTTGACTTTGGAACCGTAAAAATGGGTTCCATAGTTTTAGTGTAACCGACTTAAAAAATGCGGTTCGACCCACGATGAACCCTCAATGGATAATTAGCGACAGGCAACTGTCGGTACATATTTTTTAAACAATATTGTGAGCTGACGTAACTAAATAAAATTACTATTGAAACTCATATTTTTTAGCTAGAAAATATTTCATTTGCATAGATTCGCCTCGCGCATATTGAAATTCAAACTGTAAAGAAAATTTATTAACGCTATTATACCCACTTGAGGCCGCCAGTGCAAGTATTAAAACTTCCGCGATTCCCTTTAATAACATTATATTCTACCCTTCTATACGAGGAGTTTCATTATTTCCCTTTAATATGATCCTCGATTATTCTGCTGAAAGCATTGTGCTCCGGTGAGGGCGAGCGAACTGATTTTATTTCCAATAACATCGCGGTAAATCGAGCATGCAGCTATTCTCTATTAAAAGCTTCATAACGGCGCCAGCGTGTGCTCTATTAAGCTAGCAGGAGTAGAAATACCAGCGGGACTAGCCATAATGACATAAGTATAAGCTACATATCATTATTATTATAATTTGCTAGCCTAGCCTTGGCTAGTCTAACTAAGAGTAAAACTAGGCAGAAACAACAGATCTTAGCTACATTTAGATTTATTACACAAGTTGTGTAAACATTTGCCAAGTTTCAGGCCTAATGCCAAATAAAATTTAAATTATTTTCGCGCGAAATTGTATGCATAGGTACTAGGTATATATTTATAAACTACTTAATATAAAAAAAACCGCCTTCGAAAAAGCAAAAAATAACTTCTTTTAAAATGATAGGTAAGTCTAACAGAAGTCGGTTTGTGGTTGAAAATATTGTGAGTCGCCGACTTCAGTTGGACTAACCTATTACCTATCATTTTAAAAGAATTTAATTTTTGCGTTTTTGAAGGCGGTTTTATGTTGTTTTTTTTTAATATTCTATTTTACACTTTTTAGTGATCACAATAAGCTTATGTAGGTAGTCCCACTTCTTAGTTGATATGAAACTCTAAGACATTTCAAGCTTGCCGCAAGCAACGCCGTGGGAAAATCATAGTCATTTTTAAACAATTAAATGTTCTTTATTGTAGTCGCTCAACTATCTTTATCGAGATACTTATCTTGTGGCCACCCTTGAAATCGGTACCGTTGAGGAGTTCCGCTTATATAAATATACGGTCGAATTGAGAAACTCCTCCTTTTTTGAAGTCGTTTAAAAATGAACACCATTCGTAAATAGCTTTTAACTGTTTTTTACTAGAAGTGCTTAGCAATTTATATTCATAGTAAAACGAGAAATATGTTACCTGTGTAACTTTCTGTAATTGGATTGACCAAGTTGGCATGTCACCTTTTGGCGAGACGTAACCGTAAAAGTTGGTTGTGTGATTATGACAAGGGTCCGCTGAACTGTCGCCGGATACTTAAATGGATGAAACTTTTTGGACGCAGCGGGAATACGGGCCGGTTGCCTAAAAGCACGTAACAATGTTATACTTCACGTTCAGGTTAAGACTTACGAGTGCTATAGGCTTTTAAGGGTTCCAGAGGCAAAGTAGGAACCCTCATAATTTCGCCACTTTCGTCTGTCTGTGTTTACCCGCCTGTGTATCACTGCTACTATTACAATTTGGGCTATGCGACAGAATCTTGTAGGATTAAAGTTACGTCATGCACACACAAAGGAAACTAATAAAAGAGGGCATAACGTTTTATTTTGGAGATAGCTCCCCTATTTTTTCGCCATCCCCTAAGTATAGGGTGTTGTTGGAACTTCTTAAATAATATTGTGACTGAGCTCAATTTTAAGAAATCCTAGTCACCAGTTCTTCTTTGACCACGTTTGTGGGATCTTTTGTATCACTGATCACCCGTTCGCAAGGCTTTGTGGCTGTTTGTTTGTGAAGTTATTGCTACTATTTCCGCTAGAATCGGATGTTCGTATAACGTTTCTTAACTTTCACTTTATAAGTCTGGTGTGTACAGATGAGTGACTACCTCTAATCAGCAGAGTTTGCACTGTTGTGTTTCGTTGCGGGGGTAAGACAGCTGATGAAGTTACTGCATTGAGGTACGTATTAGATTTGAGTTCTCAGGGTAGGAAATATGCATGACTGTCAGAGCACCATTTTATCATAGTATAAATAGAAAAGTAGCTCGACTCCGGCCCTTTAGGAGATTCCGATACCTATTGCCGCTCGGGTGTCAGGGTTGTCCAAACATGTTTTTCAATTTTAGTCACCTACTTGGCCATACTGTGATTTATAATCATGTTAATTTTCATAAATTACACAAACCGAAAGTAAGTATAAATATTGTTAGGTACCTAAAAGTACCAAATTTAAATTATTTTAATTACATACTTTTTATCTGTTGACACTAAATAATAAATATGTTTACAGGTATGTGACGTGATATGTAAATTCCTTTTCGACCTTTTGATAATGCCGCTTTCGCGCAAGGCGGCTTCCTTTGACTACTTAGGTACCTATTATTGGCGGCACGCGCCGTCGCCGCGCGGCTTCCTTAGAGCATTGGCCGCTCGCTTTGGTTCTAGGCTTGTGCTTTGGGTACTAGGCGAAGATAAGCATACTTATGTAGTGAAAAATACATACTTAATATGACTACATAGGTACATATAAAACGCCCAAGACTCAGAAACAAAAAATACCTACTCGCACTCATCACACGAATATTTGCCCTGACCGGGAATCGAACCCAGGACAGCTAGCTTCGTAAGCAAGGTCACTACTTACTTAGTCACTACTAACTACCTAGGCCATCCACGTCGTGACATGTTACCTGTCACACTCAATAACTTAAATTACCTACTTAATACGTATTTATTTCACCTAGGTATACTATAGGCAGGCCGGTACGAAATACCTTTTATTAAATCTGGATATAGTTGTACCTACCTAAGCTAGGTTTAGACGTCCGTATACAGAACAATATTTAAGCGTTTTCGGCAGCGACATTGTCTCTCGATAGCTAAGTACGCGCGCTAAAACAAAACGTAACCAAACGCAAAAGTTCCCTTGAAATTTCTTGAGATCTCGTTTCGTATTGGTTCGCCCCGCCACAGGCCCCGCCCACAACCGCCTAGCCGCAAGCCGCGCGATGTACCTTTGTTTGAAGACGATCTACTGTTCTCTATACTGTGATTTTATCCTAAGGCGGGGACTATGATACCATTCATACTATCCAGTCCTTGGACCAATATCACAATATATAAATAGCATTGCTTATTATAAATGAATCAAAGACGACCAATGGTACCAACTGCAACATATATTTTTTTTAGTTTTACCCTACTCCTGTTCGTGTTTTCATTTTCACTATAATATTCAAGAGAGAACATGAAGGCGTTGAGCCAGCAAGCGCGCACTAAAATATCGCTTGAAGCGAGGCACTCAAACCCGAGCCTGTAAAATGTGTACACGCTGTGTAAGGACATTTTAACGTCTAGTGGACATTTCTTTTGTGTCTTGGAAGTACCTATAATCATAAGGATAATTATTTGTTTCGTTTAGGAACCTGTCAAACCCATTAAATAAAACCGGACAAGAGCATGTCGGACCATGCTCAGTGTAGGGTTCCGAAGCCGTTACAACAAACAAATTAGACTTCGCGACAAACTTAACTTTGCTGTTGGAAAACTGTTATCCCAATACATCGACATAGCAAGCGGTCAGTTTACCAACACCGCAAATAAGTTTTCTGCAGGGAAAAAACATTTAAACCGTTTGTAACTCAAGAACCAATGAAGTCTACTTAGTCGTGATAGTTTTCCTATTAAATTAAAAGACTTATCCAACGACACCCCACACTATGAAGAAGACGAGAAAAAAAAATACATCCCCACGTTACGTGTAGGGGAGGTAGGTAAACTAAAAAAAAATTTTTCCACCTTTTATTTTACCACTTTGTTGGCGTGGCTAATATGTATATTCATGCCAAATTACAGCTTTCTAGTACTAAGAGTCTCTGAGATAGGCTGCGGACGGACGGACGGACGGACGGACATGTGCGAAACTATAAGGGTTCCTAGTTTGACTACTGAACCCTAAAAAACCGGTTAAGTGCGAGTCGGACTCGCGTACCGCTACCCGTGCCGCCGCACAGTAGATACTTAGGTAGATACCTATTCCAATTTGAATTCGATTTCGAATGGAATTAGCGCGAGCCCTACTCACACTTTTTACTATTTGTTATTTTTTTTCAGGGTTTGTAATATAATCATTCAAATTTGACGCTTGTATGTTATACCATTTTTACGATACAACAAAAGTAAAATACGTTCAGACAAAACGTTTCATGTATGGGGGCTTCTTTTTTTTTAATTTGTTATTAAATCTAAAAAAAACAACCTGGTATCTATTACGGTTCAAAAGATCAGCTTTTTAAATTAAGGACGGACGGACAGCTTAGGCAGATTAATACGGGTACGGACCCCTAAAAAGATAAATTTTAAGAGTCAACACATTATTTATCGTCATCATTATCAGCTTTTACTAGTCTAGTCCATGCTGGACATAGGCATCTCCTATTGGACGCCTCTACTCTCCGCCACTCTCATGCGCTCTTACCAGCGCTTGCGAACATCGTCGCTCCACCTAGTCTGTGAGGCTAGACAAGTTGCTAAACGCTTATGTAAACCATTTTCGAAAACTTACAAAATGTAAGGAATTGACGTAGGCGCTCGACACGACCGTCTGACAGTTAACGCCATCCTATACAATTTGGACAACGATAACGAACGCCGAAAGCATTGTTGTCTAGGGCCGTCCGGGCGTCCTACACTGCGTCAACACATTATACCTTACTTTTTTGGCAAATTGCCAAATACTTAACTGAGGTACTTATTAACTTCGCTTCTGCCAGAAAAAAGTGGTCCACAATTTATTTTCTTAGTTGTTTTTAACTCCCACCGATAATAAAATAGAGGGGTGTTATTTATCGTTTTACATGTGTGCGGTGCGCTTCATTCAGTCTCAATACGAGTACATTTTGCATAATTTAACTGAACTACCGATATTTATTATTCATTTCGTAAATGAATAATAAATATCCAGCATAGTATCAAAAAGTATTTTTTTTTGTAGTATAACGGTCAAATTATTTCACATTAAATTATCAAAACATTTTGTAAGTATGACATTTACATCGAAAATTTTATATAACATAATAAATAAACGAAAAATCCGACTGAAGTAAAAATATCGACTGAAAAGCGAAAACTAAAATCTGTAATCTATAAAAAACTAGCGATTCGCCTTCGCTTCGCTTCGGTTTATGAAAGTTTTCTGTAACACCCGTACACAATCCAGGATTTGTTATACATAAAAACCCTCCTCTTGAATCACTCTATCTATTGCTGAAAACTGCATTAAAATCCGTTGAGAAGTTTAAAAGACCTGAGCGCACAGACGGCGGAGCGACTTCATTTTATACTATGTAAAGATAAAGATTGTAAGACATTTACTTATAATGCACCATACAATGTTTTTTGTTCGATATCTCGTTACCAATAATACAGTGTATACTATTATAACTATTTTAACTTCAATATTGGAAAAGGAGTTCCAGACGAGGACAAGCCAATGGTTCAATAAATGTTAATATTGTTCAAGAATTACGTTTAATATTTTTTTCATTAAAATATAACATGCATTATAAATTGTATTAAGTATTTGCTAACAAGGTATCGAACAAAAAAAAACATCAATATCTGTATGTCTGTGTATCTGTGTGTCTGTCTCATAGGACTTACTTTAAAGAAAACCTAGTTCAATTGGGTTGGTTCTTAGCTAAGAAAATCGGTTGAGTCTTTTAAGAGAAATCAGCTCTCAAAGAAGAGATTGCCATTATATCGGGGTTTTAATCTCCGAAATAGATTTTTATGGTAATTACATGTGCTAAACTTTTGTAATTTAAATTAGTCAAGCACACATTTATTTTCATACTACTATGCATACTTACTCCTCCGGTATGTCTTCAACTCGAAAAAAGAGGTCGGGTCGTAAGAAGGGCTATACGGAAAGCATTATAAGGATTGATAGTCAGTTCGTTACTCATCGCCACATCGCGGCCCGTTCAGTCCGCGTTGTCACTTAACTGATAGAATTTGTGAAAGTCACGTAAATGATTGGCGACTGCATGACTCGTATCGTTTTGTTATTGTGTTGACTTCTTGACCGAGTGCCCTCCGGAATACAAATGACAAGATACGTAAGACCTATTTTTTCACATCTATGAACTTTTTTTACTGGTCTCATATTACCCAAAATATTTTTAGATATCTATCCATACATCTGCTCTAGTATTGTACATACGGTCAACGGACTAACAATAGGTAGCCAGGTAACAACGGAATATACAAATAAATGAGATAAATCGAATCTATGTCCTGTAGCTATTATTTTTATTCTTCATTTTCAAATTTCTTTATTGGTTATATTTCGTGTACTAAAAGTCTCGATATTATTTTTAGGCTGAGCCTGTGGTTATTTAGCTTAGCGCTCCGGTACTTTAGCATCACCCTACGATGCCGAATAACGAAATTTAAAATAAACACAATTTAAAAAGTGGATAAATCGGCGCTCGAGCCGCGCAAATCTCATCGGCGCGGCAACGGCGGCGTCGATACCTACGAGTACGACGCCGCGAAAGCTGATTTCCTGAATGTCTAGACGTGTTTCCCATGCCCGAAATTATGATTTTCCATCTTTATTTTTTCTGAATTTCCCTTAAAGGTTTATAAGCTGTAGAAATCATTTTATTATCTTTGGACTAGACAAAAGTCAAGTTATGCTCCTGATTCCAGGAGGTAAAACATTATCGTCAAGAGATCAGTTTTTTTATCGTATTTTGTACCATACTGCTAACAATACCTAGAATAAAAATACCCAACGTGCGCAATTGGCTCTTGCTAAATTTAATATAGGTAACATTAATCAAACATAGGTTTGATATCAGATAGTGAATGCTTGCGACCTCACGTCTATGTCGTTCATAAGCCAAAGTGCCTAAAGACTGGCGACCCACGCTAGCTCAAGGTAAACAGACGCCGTCGCCTCACCTGACGTCAAAGTTGCCAGGATGGCCGGGAATATTCGATTATTTGCACAACAACGTGAATACGCTTTGTTACTGAACTTCTTTGATGTCAAAGGCACATGAGAATTGTATAGTTTCACTAATATCCAATTGTCGACTCTTTACATGAATTGAGAGTATTGATACTGTCATTAACCAGCATCCTCAACCTTGAATGAAAGCATTCAAGCCCATCGGCCAGCCATCTTATACAAGACTTATTTGTATCTACAAAAGGTAAGTATGTTATGAATGTTACGATCTAACTCAAAAACCCTGTTGCCATTGTGTGTGACGTTGCGTCATATCCCCTTACATCAAACAATCATACCTACGTTGCTTCAATAGCGCACGTTCTAATATTAGATTCGACGTCCGCAAGGACTATGACAATGCGGACAAAGCGCCGAATGCATTAAGCGACAATGAATGCGTTCCAACAATACGGGTAGGTAGTACGGGTACCATATAACCGTGCTTGCCACTGTGGTGTTATTCTTACTCGCAGTAAAGACGAGATCGCCTAATCGAACTGGTCTTACGAGAACCCTGGATGTGTTAGGATTCGTGTTGCGATTCGTGTTGCGATTCGTGTCTAATTCATGAGTATCGTTAACCCTACGCCGAGTCTAAGGTCTCTGTACAGGTGGAGTTACTTCGATAGAGCTCACGCCACAAGAGGATAGCCCCACAGCGTGACTTCAGTGCGCGCAACCGGCGTTACAAAAGGCATTGTGCCCCGTTTATCTCATATTTGTTCGGACAGGACTCGTTCCGCGCTGATAACGCCCAAGACGGCCACGATTCATGGTGTAAAGTGTCAGGTTACTGATAAAATGACTCACCTCGTTTTCTTTGACATCGGTAATTTCCACCGCTTATTGTCATGGCACTCATGGCGTAACAAAGATATTTTTCCGATATTTTGCTTTCTCGTTTATCAAAAGTATTTTTACTGTACTTTTACTGTTTTTTGAGTTCCGTACCATATACTGAAAAATAAGTAACCATTTTAAATAACTTTATTGTCCGTCCTTCCGTCTGTCAAGATTCCTTTTCTCGGCTAAATCTATCGAGCTGAACCTTATCATTAGAAATTATAAACTTTATATGAAGAAAAAAATACTGTCGCCGTAAAACAAAAACTTTACCCAATCTAGAGAACTATAATTTAAAAGGTTTCAAGTTATGTATTTCACAAACTAGGTACTGATTATTAAAATCCTAAAAAATACATGTACTTATTATTTAGAAAACATCTTAAAAAAGCTGTTCTAATAGATAATGATATCGAGCAGCAGTAGGAGTTTATGATGTGTCTTACAGTACAAAACACTTATTTAAAATGATTGAATGCCGATAAATATGATTAGGAATCTCGATTGCGTTGATAACGTCAGCCTTGTCTGGTGGAGTTGAATGCGAGAGACACCACAAAATTGACGACAGATAGATACTATTACAATTTCAGTGCGAGTGATAGTTTTGATATGTAAGATCGTATTAAAATGCCCAGAAAGGTGCCGAGGTGCCCTTGTGAATTGGATCAAATCATAAAGAAAACGGCGACCAAGATAAACATTCACAACATTGAATACGTCATCCGATATGGTTGCGAAGACGTAGACAGTTTTTCCAGTGGTGTCTACTTAGTGAATATCAAAGGAAACAGAGACGGACAAAAAATCAAGAAAGACATTATAATAAGGTGGCATTTGGATCAGAAACAGCGTTCGTACTTTAGAGAATTTTACAAAAGAGATTATTTGTTCAATACACTTATAGTCCCCAAGTTACTGGACATACAAAAAACATTTAAAGTAATCGAAGGACTGAAAATAAGATTTCCTAACTGCATTCATGCCAGCATCGACCGTGATGAGGAAGTCCTCGTTTATACTTCTTTGCAGATGGGGTACAATTTCTTCTACAGAAACAACAGAATACGTTTAGACCATGCTACTTTAACGATAAAAAATTTGGCTAAACTTCATGCGTTATCTTTTACATGGAAATTATTATATCCTACAAAATTTAAGGAGATTGAAGATATTCTGAGCAACAACGTCCAATATTCTGACTTGGATAAAATACCTAACTCTATGAAATATTACTATGACCATTCAGTAAACGCAGTGATAAATCCAGAATATAAGAAGAGGTTGAAAGATATTGCGCCACACTTGTTGACGATACTTAAGAGTGTTGCGTCACCCGCCCGGTTCAGCACTATTTGCCACGGCGACTGTTGGGGGAATAACATCGCCTTCAAACACCAGGTGTGTATTATAATATAATTTAGTTATTTTACTTACATACCTTTTGTGTCTGTTTCTTTTTTAGTTTATTTTCTGTTTGTGCAATATAGAGTTTACATTCATACATTACATACAAAGGTACATATTTTACAGCAGGCTTTCGTTTAAGAAAGTTGTTCATGAGTACATTGATTACCTTTAATTTAATTTTCTTTTTAAAATGTTTTTCTAAAGCTTTCGTAAATATACTTAAGAAGTGATTGTCTTGTTTTAAAAAATACGAACCTGGATAAAACTGGGAGATAAAATCATGTCAAGTATCGTAGGCGTACATACGAGTAAACATAAGTAACCAAACTCTAAAATAATACAAACAACCCTTTATCTAACAACTCCGAAAGTATGACCTTGCATCTGTAAATAACATGCTATGCATCTGTATGTATACGAGTATTTTAGTTGAGTGGTAACTGTTCCGTTGCAGGGGTCGAGACCGGTAGAAGTAATGTTCGTCGATCATCAGCTGAGCCGGCACACGTCTCCGGTCGCAGACATATCCTACTTTTTATACATGTCTGCAGAGCGAGAACTGCTGTTCGATCATCGCGAAATACTTCTCAGGACTTACTACGGGACGTTGGCCGGAGTGCTTCGCCAGTGCAATCTTCAGGTCGAAAACGTGTATCCAATAGACATATTTAGGCAACAACTGATAAAATACTCTGTCCTTGGATTAATAGAAGCACTAGTATCCATGAAAATTATAACGGCGGACTGTGAAGACGCAATGAAAATGGCAGAAATAAAACATAACCAGCCTGATGTCTATGTCGAAGAATACGAATCCAAAAACCAGAATATTTTTATTGAGCGAGTGAACGTAGTTGTTAATTCTTTCTTTCGTTGTGATTATTCGTTAACAGATATCATAAATTCAAGGTAAATAACCTGTTTCAAATTTAGAGTTTTAATATAGATCTTTGATATTAGAAATAAAAGCTCTTTAATAAAAAATCTTGTTGAAGATAGCCCGCGATCTTGAAAAGGAATTAATTCGTCGTCGCTGCAGTTAACTGTCTGTGACAAAGGTTTTTCCGAGCGGCCCGGGGCCGGACGAGCATCTTTGTTGCCCGGAAATAATGGTGGTGGAGCAGATGGCAATATTCAACAGACATTGCCCCGAGCGCAATCAAGGTGCGCAGAGAATGGATTCACTTTCTTCAATTATTCTTGTACTTTATTCATGTATAAAATAGTGCGTGGTTTCATTAACGGTGGGTTTAGACCAAGCGAACGAACTAGAATTCTATGGCATTATCCCTTACGTTTTCTTTGTAAAAATAAAGACAAAACATAGACGACGCGCTGGCCTAGTTGGTAGTGACCCTGCCTACGAAGCTAGCGGTTCCGGGTTCGATTCCCGGTATGGGCAAATATTTGTGTGATGAGCACGAGTATTTGTTTCTGAGTCGTGGATGTTTTCTATGTATTTAAGTATTTATTTCTCTATATAAGTATTTATATCGTTGTCCAGTACCCATAGTACAAGCCTAGAGCTTAGTTTGGGACTAGGTCAATTTGTGTGAGATCGTCCCGTGATATTATTATTATTATTATTATTATATTCTAGAGCATTCGCTCGTTTGGTCTAAACCCACCGTAAAACAAATGCTCGAATTAATCATTTATTCCATTTAAATTGATTCAGTCAATTCCATCGGCGTCTGATGTCGTTGCTCATAATTTAATTTTAATAATAGCTATTTTACTCTCAATTAAAATGAATACAGTTTTAGCGTAGGCATAGCGTAGTTGAAACAGGTTTTAATTGGAACTAATGGCTATATTTCCCTCAGCGATCCCACCGATATTAAATTGTACTCTGTTGTTTGAGCTAACGAGGACTTTAAATTATTTTTCGACGTGATACAAAACTAATACTTGCCCGAGGTGGGAGCCGCGGTGTGGAGTTACAAGTTAAATGAATGTTGCGGTCGAACTGTACCTACTGAAATATCCGATGGCTCTGCGGTTTATCATAAATTTCACGTATGGTTTTAATTACTGTAGTTTTACGTTGGCAGTCGCTGAAATAAAACAAAAGAACGAACTGGGATTTACAGCCAGTAGCAGAAATTAGTACAAACGTAGTTGACGATTTGACCTCTGTCTAAAGGTGCGATTTGCCTTAAGCGTAGGCCAATGAGAGTGTTCAATTGTGTGTGTGTGTGTGTGTGTTTTTATGGCATGGAGAAGGCAAATGATCACATACGCCACCTGATGGCAAGTGGGATGTCAAGACTGCCATCCTAAATGTCCAAATGCGGTCGCCGAAGCTCTCGGCCGTTTAATTGTTAGTTATAACACCGCACTAAGTCAACTATTTGCGATTACTATTTACATTACAACAAGATAACGAAACTCATGACAATATGCCTTTATAGACTCTGTAGCGAATGACTTCAAAAAGCAATGCATTTTTTTTTTTAGCCCGTGTTAGTGTCCCACTGCAGCTATGCAGGGCCCTGTCCCTCTTGAGCAATAATTCTACAAATTAATTAAAATAGATTATTTTGTCTGTAACCATCTTCTAATAAATATTTAAATGACAGTTAATTATGTTTTTATGTATGTCTCAAGTGTCAATATCAGTAAACCGAAGAGGTTGATAATGATAAGTACGTAGTCAATACTAAAAATCATGCGATATGTACTCGTAGTGTGACGTCATCGGCCTGGCATCGGAACCAAAAGTTCGCTCCCAGGTTATAAATTATACTTGTACTGGGATGACAGGTGTCAAGATAGACTTCAAATATTTCTTTTACTGTAGGTACGTTACTAGGTAACTGATATTTTTATACCAAGGCAGAGCATATATCGTGGGTAGTGGGTACGAAAGCCTTTCCAGGCGGCCGTAAAGTGCGCGTTACCACCGGCTTGCCGCACCCGTGTCAATACAGCCGTCCAAGTACGTCCAAGTTCCCACAGGTACATAAACCACTCGACATAAATAACACGTAATGTACTGTAACTGTGCTACGTCTACATAGGAAACGTATTCTTCGGTATAACAGTTCGGTTGTGTAATGAGACTTTGTTTCATCGTCTATCGATTATTTACCTTGAGTTTGAGTATTAGTTATCCGTTGTTAAATAAAACATCAAACGCTTAAAACTTCACTCATTCCTCCTTAAATGAACTTCCGAGCATGCACTCTATGTAAGCCTCATAAAGCCAGTTTACCTAAATTTAAATCACTTCTCTTTATAAAGCTATAAAAACAGTATTACTTACCCGATCACGGCAGACTACGCGGGTCGTGTCTCTTGAACCGTGAAATGAAATAAGTATGTAATCCCTTTCGTAGACGTACAAGGCGATAGGCTGTTTAATTACAAAAGCTAAGCCCCCGTTTGTTGTTGTAGGTAAATTTCTAATCCCTTTCCACTTGTAACACTGGATTGGCTTTTCCCGAGGTCTCCACAGACCTTATGCTCATTTTAAACTGAAGCTTGTTTACATGCTCCGCTAATTATAGTAACTGCGCCGCAAGAACTGTGTGCTCAAGTTTTTTTTTATTAATTTTAAATCTAGTGTAAAATTGAATTACGCTTTCGCGCTGATATTTTTAAATGGTACTCGGACCCTTCACAAAAAGGCGGCCATGTCGTGCTCCTATTAGCCCCGAGTGCCCGATAGAGGGCGCACTTGACAAGAGGACGGTGAAAATCTGTAGGAAGAGATGTGTATACGGACTCGGTATTGTAAAAAGATATCTCTGAATTTGCAAAGAATTTCGAGCTGCCGCGAACATACTTTACGGTCTCGCCAGCAGGTCGGAGCCACTTATTGAACTTTGGTGAAAGGGAAGAAAAATTCATTTTACATTACGTCGAACTGGATTTGGTTTCTGCGAAGCTCGCAGAATATCAGGCGACCGTCGGTACCAACTGTTTGGTTAAAAAGGAAATGGGTATGTAATCGACATCGAAGAACAGAGTGGGAGCGCAAAAAGAAGGTATTCGATCATAAATCCTACGTCGACATTTTGTAACATTGGGAAAATAAGTTTGTGCTGAAAACAATGTGTCTTCTCCGGTGGAGCGGAAGGAAAATATTATGTAACATATGTTCACACGTACCGCGCGCCGCGGGCGCTGGGTTAAGTGTTGCGACGTTTAAGCTAACCCTTTTAGTTGCCGAACAAAGGGCGGCTGTAAACACGAGCGCCGCTCTCCGCTCCCAGCCGACCGTGACCTGTTATTGCATTAATGTTAATTTGTGAGCAAATAATTTTGTAATTGATGTGACAAGTTGGCGGATATTGCGCATGTTTGCTCTCGTAAAGTTAAGAAAATCTCAGATTTTGTTAACGCACGTTCACTGTTCACATTTATAAATTCGCAAAATGTATTTCTTCCCCATTTTAGCAAATGTGAGCACTTAATTAAACAAAAAGCTTAGTAATAAAGGTCCATTTCAAATGAAAATGTGTTTGACTTTTATTCTTGCCCAAATTTACGTTTGTTTTAGGGGCGCAAAAATGTTTTGAAGCGTTATAATGTAACGTTAATACATTTTAAAAGCATTCTTTCACGGCGTAATCTTTTTACCGAGGGACTCGCTTATCCTAACTCAAACCTCGTATTAGTCAATTTGTTCCCCTCTCACATTTTGTCTTAAATCAAGGAATATACTGCGTTCATTCTTTGTGGCCGAGGGAAAATATAAAATGGATAAACTGGGAGGAGTGTGTAGGGCCGCCGCGAGGAGCGCCCGCGACGCTGTGTCGGGTGAAATCTAATTTTTCCTCTAATGCCTGCCCCGCCTCTCTCAAGGCTGAGTGAGCGCGAAAATTGTAACTGCACAACCGACGACTTGCTACATTTCATGAGCTGAGCTTACCTATATTTGAAATTTGGGAAACTGAAAAGTCTATCTTCAAAGTAGTTGAAAGCATATAAAAGCGAAATGACTTAAATATATTGGAACCCCACAGTTATCTAGACGAGAAAAGGCATCTCCCTCGCCATTGTCACCAGCAATTGTTGCCAGTGCTAAATATAGAAATGGTAAATTGCATGATGAAGAGTTTAGTGTGGTTTAGTGTTTCGGGTTGGTTTGTCACAAAGTATTCTGGCCCGATGGCAGTGCCGCTATATTGACTTTAATATTTACTTACCTACATAGTACAGTCGTCTAAGCTATTAACAGTTTTCGGTAGTCTATCTCTATCCCATTTGACCTCGCATCTGACTGTATATTTATCATATTCTTATTTATATGTATTTCTACTTACTCTGATTTTCTTTTTTAACATTTTTTGTAGCTTTAAAACTATAGCAAAGTTACAGAGAGTGCTGCTGCAAAAAAGCAAAATGTAAAACAGCTCCGTTATAATTTTAAATACATATACATTTTTTTTGATAAGCATAGATTTGAGCTGGAAACTTTACAAAATAATTATGATTGATATTTAGGCATTTGTTTGGTATACCAATAAGGTACCTAATAATAATAACCATAAAATGCCAGTCGTTTTAGAGTTAAAAAAACTGTGCCTTGCTTCTCCTAGGTTATAAAACTTATAAATTGTTAAAAACTTATTATAAACCTAATCAAATTTAGTTCAGCAAACTACCTGCCACTAAAAATGCTCTACAGAATTTACAGTTCTTCTTACTTTTTTACCAATAGCTAATGGCACCAGAAACAATTTGACCGGCCTATTGAGGAATGAAAAGCAGAGAGTGTGGGGTCAAGAGACACGTTCAATGCCGCGAGCCGCCGGCCCGCGCCCGGCGGACCTACGAAACAATTAGAGATCTCTCACTAGCCTACTACCCACTTTAAGCTTGAAATAGTATTTTATTAGGAATCCGTGCCAGGTGACTAAGGCAGACATTATGTAAAAGATTTTTTTACGAACAGATTTAGGTGTCTTTGCGGTAGAGGATTGGACACTAGCTTAGCATTCGAGGTACATTGTACTTAGAGGGGCCGTATCATGGACTGTTAAACCTGCTAAATTCCAAGAAGCAAAAGAGATAGAGCTATTATGATTGTTATAACTCCGTCCCATTTACTGCATGGAACTTCATAAGTTTTGACAGGAGTGCGTGTGCGCTGGTTTTTGTTCAGCATTGTCAGTGACGTACGGAGCGCAAGGGCGCTATTCAGCTTGGTAAAACCAGCATAGCTGGCCTATTGCCTAACGCACTCGCGATCGCAATCGACTTCAAAGTGGAACAATTGTTTCACTTTGTACGCAGACTCACCTTCGGACTGTCAAAATGAAAACGATTGCGATTGCGAATACGTTAGGCAATAAGCCCTAAGTATGGTTTTACGGAGTCCGGTCGCGTCTGACATATTAAAATATGTATATAAACAGAGTGTCAAACACTTTGTAGTTATTATTTATTTATTATAGCACGTTTGAACCGGGGCTCTGCTCTACTCGGTAAATCCATATGGACTTTGACATGTTATTGTATTGTTTTTCACCCGGCCGCCATTACTGCCAAGTAAATAAGAGCTATCTTTATGTTGACAATACGATAAATTGTCAAAAGCGGTAAAGTTTTACAGAGCACTTACATTAAATAAATAATAAATATAAAGTATTTACCACTCTGTTTGTAGACATATTTTAATATGTAAAGCACCAGCCCAGGCAAAATGAAACCGTAAACGACTGAAAAGCTTTGATTATGACGCGTTGGTTATTTATACAGAGAGTACTTACATCACGCGGGGTACTTTAGTTGGTAACTTTTTGCAGCTTACCAAGTTTTACGTTTAAATTCTGCACTGCGTTTTATTACCAAGTAATATTTAAAATAAATTTGTGGTTACATTTAGCTATAGCTACGCTGCGTTATATTCAATCTTGTGTTCAAATATGCGTTCGCTGCCGCGCACACAATGACAACACGTAACGATTTAATACATGTATCTTTATTGAAAAGGAATATGAATATACTTACTTCGATCTTATCACTAAGCGAAATACAGGTACCTATTCTGCATTACCATTTTTTCGTCTTAAAACACCACGTGGGAACTATGGAAAGTTACCTACTACGGGTTACAAATCACCTCATTGTACGGCATGTCGTTTTAAAACACCTTAAAAAAGTAAACTTTTACGTAAGCCATCCTAAACAAAACATCAAGATAAATTATTCACGAATTGATTGAGCCGGTGGGGTTTTTCACAAAACCTCCGTTTTCCTTTTAGTGGAGTGATGTGGTTAGCGACAACATACTAATCCAGTGAACCCATGAGCGCGTAATTACGGCCGGCTCCCGATGCTATCGCTAAATACACTTCTCTTTTTACAGGAAAACCTTTCAGCGGGAACAGTGCGGGCGCAAGAGGTGAGTTATCGCGTTATGAACACAACGATAGCTTTAGGGAATCATTTTGGAAATATAGTTATATTGGGTGTCGTAGTAAAACATTGTAACATACCTATTTAGAATAAAGCGTAAACTTTGCAGTAATAAGCGTATATGTTTTTTTTTTAATTGCCACTTATTCCTTACTAGCAACGCAGCCCTCGCTTCGCTTCAGTTTATATGAGTTTTCGGTAACACCCGTACATAATGCAGAATGTATTCATAAAACGTTCGTATTGAATCACTCTATCTATTTATGAAAACCGCATTGAAATCCGTTGCGTAGTTTCAAAGATCTAAGCGTACGTGCAGAGGGACAGGAGGCGGGAAGTGACTTTGTTTTAAACTATGTAAAGAAGTGATTAGCTTTAATTTCGCCCGTCCACATTTGCCAAAGTTCCGACCAAAATTTGTCCAATAATCCAAGCCTTTGTGTAATTAACACCCAATTCGTTTGACCGAGTTCAATTTGTGGGTTCTTTGAATTTATACAGTTTTAATTATTTTTCCATTTAGCGGTTTCCGCTGCGGTAATCAACTTGGCGCTCGTGCAAAAATATGAAAAAGCTTTAAACGGACAGAGTCCATTTAAATTACGAAGTCATAATGGATAGTTACCTCTACTACAGAGTTTCAGGCTCATGTTTTAATTACACAAGTTGACTCTTCGTGACAACAGTCATTAACTAAATAATATGCTGACATGTCGTTTGTAAACCAATGCGATTTCTAGTATTGTAACCTATATGTATCACGAAAGAATACGAGGTTTTTAAAGATGCGATACCTGATAATAATAACTTTAAATCTAAACAGGCGTTTAGAAATTTAGCAGGAATAAATAAATTGACACATAATATTATGTAGATGCATTCTTATTACGTAGCTACCGCAACAGAATTGAATTGTGTAGCCTGCATAATAAAATAACCCTAATGTAATGGTGAAATGTTATACAGAAGTAGAATATCTATTTGGTACATCAAAATAACTATCAGTTTTCTGCGAAAAAAATCTACCATCACTCTACCCCATACACACATACATACTCTTATATTTATCCCTAAATCACAATAGGTACTTTTTCTTTTTTTGACACCCGTGAAAACATTTAAACATTGATTAAAATGTTATCTTAATGCTACTGTAATTTGAACTAGGTTACTCATTTAAATTGCTAAAATAAACGATTGATTGATTGATAAACAATTGAATGACAATGTTGTAAAACTACAACGTTCCATATCTTTTATGGAGCTATCTATTTTAGTCGACGTATGAACTCATATTTAACGTCAAAAGCCGGTTTCAACCAACATTTCATGAATATTGACTGCCCTAAAACATGCTGGGTGATAAAACGTACTCGCAGTGCAGGGTATGTCCCAACGAGCATCGATCAGACTACACTCGACTCGTCGCGTGCAAAGTACCTCGTGGCTAGATCAATTTGTTTATTGGACATGTCTGTCTATACGCTATTATAACTCCAGTTCGTTTATTTTACGGGCACGTAACTAGGCCATAGCTGCTTATGTAATACGTAGGAAGTATATTATGTGTTCAAGAATTAGCGCGGCGGGTATATGTTGTTAATGATTAATGCTACAGGTTAATTATTATTGGATTGCTGAGAGACAATTATGACGATTAAACGGTAATAAATCGATCGTTTTCTAAGCGTAGCGTAATCATAATTTTCTATTTGTTATAAATCTATATTTAAACGTAAAAGATCCTTTTCTCAAACATGCAATGGAATGTTGGCGTTATGTTAGTTATTTTAGGCCTCAAAGTATCACGTTGCGGGTGGAACACCTCGAGAGAACTGTAAAGGAATTTCATACAAAATCGAAGGCCTAGGCCGGGAAGTAGTTTTTTTTTAATTTTCATGTAGGCGGCTGTGTTTATGAACAGGCTAATTATTATTTTTTATATATACTAAGCCGTGCATCCAACCAAAGCGTTTGCATAAAGGCACCAGGAGGGCAGAAGTTATTAGGGGTGCGTAGCGCAACTTAGATCGCAGGCAATGTAGCATGGGGCGGCGCGCCGCGGGGCGCACCCGACACAGCGCGGATGACTGAGCACTGTAGGTTACTTTTAATGTTTATGCACTCCTAGTACGTATTTGACGTTGTAATATTTGTTTTAATTTTTTTAATGAATTATTTATATGTTTAGGAAAAGCACTATACAAACCTCGGCGTGAAGTGGGGTTGCCGGCCTCGTAATAATCCTCGTAATTATAGGCCCCCTACTACCCGGCCTCTGTAGTAATGTACTATTATGCTATGATACCACAGCATTGGTTAGACACGGTTATTCAAAAATCAAATAATAAAAAACATATGCCAGTCGGGGTAAATTAGGTTTATAAATAACTGCGATGGTGTTGCAAGTTAATACGAAATACTTACCTATGACTTCTATCTCTCAGGCTACAACGCATAACATCATTACGAGTATACATAAATATAACAGCAATACATCATTTTATTTATTTGTTTAAAACTTATACAACAAATCAAAACAACATACATTATTATTTAGTCCGTTTATTAACTTCCTTTACGAAAGTTGGAGACTTAAATTTAAAAAATGCTAGAATTAATAAATTTGATTAATATAGGTTACTACACGTACTTACAATACAAAGCACAAGGGGTATAATGTAGGTATTTATACGTCGGTAAAATATTAAGCTCAACGGGTATTTTCAACCACGGAATGATGCCCCGAAGCTGTTCGGCGAAGAGACTGAAATTAAACGTCTATGATACGCTTGCATGTAATTTCATTTTGCAATCGCGGTGTCGTAGCGACGCTGAAAGGAAAGCCGGGTAAAGTTTTGAATTAGGTAAGTATATGGTTTTAGTGGTTACCTATCTGAAATGTTTGACCGAATTTTGGTACGACAAATATTATTCGACAATTATAGTTTGTGTTTTTTTACGTTTGCCCGAAAGATCACTTCAAATATTTTCATTAAGTACTTGTTTTGGTTTTTAACCGATTTGGCAAATTATCTATTCCTTATTACTGGTTTCGGCATACAAACAGTAATCCAATGTAGTGGTTTGTCAATTATTTATCTATTTCCCATTTCTGATTTTACCTTAGTATCATTTGCCCAATGTAACGGCTAGGTTTATTAATAGTTTAACTATTTTTAAATTGACTTTGTTCTGTTGACAGATTAAAAAAATAACCTCGAAGGCCAAGGCGGGAGCTAAGCTCCCGCCTTGGTCTTCTAACCTAACTAATCCATCCGAGTCGGTTCTACCCTGATTCGTCTTGCTCGTAGCATTTTGTGGATAGTTAAAAGTAATTACAAGCAAGATTTTCTGGGCTGAAATGAATATTTGACGTAACGTAGCGGTATCTATATGTAGCATTGATGAAGTGAAAAATGGGTTAAGAAACAAAATACGAAACGATCCCTAGGCTAGTAGTAGCATCGGTGTAATGAAAAATAGGCTTTGAAATAAAATACGTTACAGTAAACGCAAGTGACTACAAGGAGAAAAGTTTCTCGGACTAAAGATATGTTTACTTAATGTCAAGTGTCGAAATAAAAAATTGACGAATCGTGCCATCGGAGAAACGTTAAAAAACGAAACGTTTTCGGTCAAATGAAATTTGGTCAAAAAAAAATCGAGGTTGCGATAGGTTACCGGTTTTAGTGTACTTGAAAGTGGTTATGTTTACTTAAAAACAAACCATTCTTCACCTCAGGTTTTTTTAGTTGACTCCTAATAAAGCTTTTGTGGTTTGATTGCATATTTTTGAACATATTTTTATTTAATATTTTTCTGCATACCTGGATAGATACGACCCATACACAAAGCACAAAGGCTTTGTGCAAACTAGATTATTCATCTTATCTCTATTTTTATCGCAGACAAGTTTATTTCACTACAAATGATTTTAGGCACATAAAGATACTTAATCGACTAACGTTGTTAATATACAACATCGACAGGTAAAAGATTATTAATCTAAGGATAAATAACGTCTTACATATCTGTGCCTGCGGGAAGGTACAGAATGAGACATTGATGAAGATTCTAGATTCTAAAATGCTTCAGGTGTAATTGCTACAAACTCAGTGTCATTATTAATAGGTAACAGATGTGTCCCTGTAGCCGGCGACGTGTTTCGCGAGCCTGGAACCAATCAATCATGCCCTACCTGTTCACGTTGATGGATCGTTGCGTCCCTCGATATTGACTGTGTCGACATTATGTTTACTTTTTAACATTTCCCACCTTCGCGTTGGTGCTCGCACTGCTCACGCAACTAAATGCTTTTAATACGCACGTGTCAGTTTTAGAATGTAATAGTTATTATACTTGTATGTACTATAATTGCGGCGTTCATTTGGATATCTAATGTCTAGCATTCAGTGGACTTTATTTGGCTGACGTCATTATAATGATGACGACGACCCATTATAGTGAGTTAAGTGCTTAAATACATAAAACATCATTACGATTGCTTGATATGTTCAATTCTTTAACAGGCATAGCATTTATTACGCTCTTTATAAGTCAAATTTAGAAAGCAAGAACCAGTGAAATTTATTAGTTGCCCCTAATTTTTTCTGTGGAATGATAATACGATATGGTTGCACAATAGTGCACTAACATCGATTTGTACAAGTTAAACGCTTCTTGATGGCATGGTGAATGCAAACGATCACACAGGGCACCTGATAGTAAGTGGGATCTGAGATCCATTGACATTTGTATTCTCAAGACTACAATCTTAAGACCGTAAAGGCCTTGCCAACCGTGAGGACTAAGTTAAATCGCATAAAACAGCTTTTTTTTATTTATTTTCTATCCAAGTAACAGTTTTTAAGGTTAAGAATACCACTCAACCGGATAATACTGAACCAAGTCTTGCCTCAACTTGTTTGTGAAGGCGAGTCCGCCCTATCGTCCCGCCCTATTAGCCTCTGGCTCTTGTTTCAACGCCGCCGCCATTCGTAATGTAATTAGCACCAGCAGCTTCCTTCTACAAACTTCCCTATTATGACAAAAAAAAAAAAAAAAATTCTTAAAGACCGATCTTAAGGTCAAATTCGTTTAAAAAATCACGTCTAGCCTATATAACGTAATAATTAAAATGATAATTTAACGTCGGGATCAAACGTAAGGACTTACGACGTACGCCCTAATTTCCCCTCAATAAAAGAGAAATTCTGCTAGCAAACCGAGTTCCGGAATTAAATTTCAATGCTCCGTTCATTTTCCCCGCGGTTATAATTTAATGTGCGGACAAGAGAGAAATCCATAAAATCTAATGGGAAAATTCCACAACGCGATGAGGCTTTCACAATTTATATTAGTAACTTAAACGACGCTCCCACTGCCTGTTTAAGCTTTATTACATCTGGCGGGAATAGAAATTACGAAAGTCTAAATTAGCATTACTGTCTCGCTTACCCATGGGCATTTCGGTTAATTTTCTAGATACAAGATATATAATATACGTTAAGATAACAACGTAAATTGGTCTAGGTATTAACGTCATAATCCCGTAAATAGATATGAGTTTTATATGCTGGGGTTTGTTGCTTAAAATATTAAAATAAAACCCTCACTACCATCCTAATGAGTGTTGTTGCACCTTATTATGTACACGGAGAGTATTCACTTAAATGATCATTATGAACGTGTGTTGAATAAGGCTGTACAAAATGTATGTCCAGAGATTTATTCTCTTTAAAATGGTTTCTTGTCGATCCGTCGATCGATCGAGCGAGCTCATATGAGTGACGAATAATAAGCTACCTAATTTAGCCACGCCCGCAGACACTGCGTATGCGCTCTGACAGGACAACTTAAACTTGCCGGTTAATAATTCGTCCGTAGGGTTTAAAAGCGAGTTTCTTAAGAGAATAACATGGCAGCCCCAAAAAGATGATATTTACTTACGTAAACTCTTTATTGGATAAAAATATAACAATTATATATAACAGTAAATTCAAGTAACATAATCCTGAAGTAGATGAGTAAAGACAACGCACGGGGCACCCCAGGATCTTTGTAAAAATCGGGCATAGGTACTGAGTCCATTGTAGGTTTGTTTTGTGCAATGAAAATACTAATAATTATCTACAACTTAAAATTACTGAGATGATTTTAAGATTGCCAAACGACACTCGTAACAACTGTAAGTCGCAATAATGTAATAACTTGAATTCCACATTCAAGTTTATTTTAACCTTGTTTAATAAGTAAGTACTCCACTTGTTGCTAGTTTACACATAAACATAGCTCTAGTTTTAAGTAGCTTCTGAATGTTTAAGGACTCGCGACCCAGTGACCTTTGGAGTACCTACGCTAGAATATAAATATCACTCGAGTAGGCGTGGCCTTCTTCAGGAAATTACATACTTTCCCTAAGATTAATAGGTTACTAACATTAATTCTTAATTTAGTTTTGACCCGACTATAATTGAATAATTATATCTATATATCATCCCAAATCAGGTTTGTTCTTTCGTGTCGTGTTTATCGATGTGGATAAAGGTGACCATAATAAGCCCGCTGAACATTTTATTCTAATATTACCACTTAATGGTATCTACACTACATAAATAATATATTATAAAGAGGAAAGATTGGTATTTTTGGATGTTTGTAAGTAATAAACGCAAAAACTTAAAGACCGATTTCAAAAATTCTTTCTCGATTAGAATGCTACATTATCCCTGGAGTAACATAGGTTATGTTTTGTCTTTCACCGCGAATAGAGTAGCGGGCCACAGCTAGTTTTTTAATAATTCAAATTCAAAGTTCATACTTTGTTATGCATTGATAGGCTACACCGTTCCATTTCCCACCGTTTCAGGTTCAGTGCACGTTGGCGTTTGATGGGATCATAAAATTTAACGTGGCTTTAGATCGCCGCGCCCGCCGCTAGTCTTCCCCTATTCATTATACAGGCAACATTACTGTACCTGTAACGTTCCCTGTTATAGCCTAGCCTAGTCTGTTGTTCGTATACTTGAGCAAGCCAACACCCTTCGTTGGCTTGTCGATGCAAATTATAAAAACGTATACCTACTGCATCTTATGATATACGTTTTACTACGTTAAATTTCAATTGTGACAATAATAACAAACGGGTTTTTACTGCGGTTTGAATCTATGAGTTCACGATATTCAGACAATATTGCGATCGCGATGATCAAGTGATATTTGAAGTTTACCGTGATAATTTGAAAATAGTGTATTTCGATTGTTTTCCCCTTTAGGATTGGCAATAGATACCGGCCTTTTTTGGTAGGTACGAGTACAATTCGATTTTTTGCGAAATTGATATTTTACGAGACTTTATATAGGAAAATTTTAGTGACCCGATCGATTGGAGGAAATAAGAAACACGATATTTAATTACATTTCATTTCTTAGTACTTCGTACATTGAGAGGTTTATTCTATCAGAGTTTTATTAGTAAATAGTCCTAGATCAGAATAAGTGTTCTGGAGCTGATAAAATACACAGCAAAATATAAATTTGTCAGGTTTGGTTTGTATGATTATACTTGTTATTCATTTATTTAATCATTGTTCCACAAAACAAGTACAAATAAACGGCGGACTAATTGACATTAAATTTTTTACCATCCGATTAAATTACATTTACTTACTTAAATTAAAACTACTTTTAAAACGGGTTTAATTAGTTAAAACTCAAATTTTAACGTTGCGTGTCTTTTGGTTAATTTTATTACCATGTAATGCTTGATGTATATTTAAATTTCTTAATTTGTTTATTGCTCGCAATTCCGAAACTTTATCGAACTTCAAGTTATAAACCAATTAAAAACGTTGAAATAACTTTCAGGAGCAGACATCTGACCTTAAGAAATTTCATCCTAAGGACTCGGGTCGCTTATATTTATCGTCGGCTGTATTACGCAAACAGCAATAACGAATGTATTCCCCAAGCAGGCAGTTACATTCACTAAAAATATAGCCAAACTTTTTTACAAAAAAACACAAAGCCATCTCCTAATAAGAAATGGCATTACCTTTCGAGGATACTAGTAAAAAGTTGTTGATGGCGTTATTATACGTTGAATTAACGTATACGGGAAATAAAAACAACATAACATGAGTTATTTTCTCGTTGCGAAACTGATTTAAAAACTCCTCACATTCGTTTAGATCGCACGTTCACAAGTGAGGTGTCTGTTATCAACAATTTACGAGTGAATAACAAACGCGTGTCTGGGCAAAGTTATAAAAGTTAGATGTTCACGTGTTCTCGGCCGCGCATCGCAGGCTTTGTTTCTGTGGAAGCTATGGAACAGCGCAGAGCAGAAAGGAGTAAGTTCCTCGTATTGCTAATGTTGTCACCGCGTGGAAGGACAATAGGAGCCCAGATAAGCGCGGACACGCAGATACTGTGTCACGAGAAAATATAAATACTGGTAACAATAAGGGATTCATCGTTAGGTACAGTAAAGATGTGTAAACTGCTGGTTCGTCGATAGCTTATTTCGATAGGCTCGGATAATTTACATTATTCCTCTGGAATTTCTATTAACGATAAAGTGAAAGAATAAAACGATTACATTAAGTAAGTAAGGAATGGAAAGAACAGATAGATGCGGTCTTCGTTTTGTGTGATGATGACACAGTGAGAGTGCATAATCCAAAGCTACGGAATTCGAGAAATTCTTCTTTATTGATAATGGAATAGTGCCCTACCTGGGAATATCGTAAATTCATTATCATTAAACTTCAGTCTTGTTCTAAATTGTAACGTTTTCGGCAAATCAATTGTATTAGTATAAAAGTCCTTATAGGCAGTTGTGAGATTCGGGAATCAGCGAAAGATCCCGGTGTGAAATATAGCTGTGGCCAGCCCCAGCTGAGTTTTTGCTCCTTTTGCTGCAGTCAAATTTTCTGTATGTTGTAATAATTGTGTCCAGCAGCATCAAAAATATTTTTTTCATTTCATTTCGTTTCATTTTAATTTCATTTCGCTTCAGTTTCATTTCATTTTTATTTAATTTTCATTTCATTTATATATATTTTTTATCTTTAAACGGCAAGCTCAAGCTCAAGTTGGTCAAGACATAAAAACTACGAGATTTTTTTGCTGAAAGACGTCTGAGAGCAAACTGTATTTTCAAGTTTTAAAAACTTTCTTATAAAAGCGAGTGAACACGACTGAAGTCAGAAAAATAATTTAACATCCATAAATAAATGGTGTATGCTGGTTATACGCTATTTAAAAATAATAGCCCGTATTAACTCTATGAAAGTTTACGATTCTACAAACAAAAATGAAATATATATTTTTTTCAAACATAATATGACCTCTACATGTTTAGTTTAATTTGTTATTATTGTCGTGTCGTTCTGTCGTCGCTGTCGCGTCAACGAGGTGTCGCGCCGCACGCCTCCGCCATCTTTCATTATCACATTTCCCATTAAATCTACGCGACCGGCATGTTTGACAAGCTCGATGTACTCTCATCCCTCTCATCCCTGGGATTCATCAACTCTGAAGTTTTACGGCCCCGTAAAATTCTATTCGTACGACGCCATTTGGTAATCTACTCTGCGTAATATTAAAGATTAGTATTACGCAGGTTAAGGTCTAGGTTATGAGGTGTGTGTTAAACATTTTGCATGTTTAAGCATGTGTTGCTAGATTCCACTAGTTAACTTTTAAATCTCAACTTTTAGGCTTCCTGTCCATTGGAGTGAAGCGAGGCAGCGGAGCGGTGGGCGAGGAAAAGATCCACCAATAGGAATACTTTATTTTCCTAGCCTCCCTTAGCGCAGTTCTCCTATTGGTGGTATTTTCATCGCTCATCATTCCGTTGCCTCGCTTCGCTCCAGGGGACAGGCAGCCTAAGAGTATTGTTAACGATAAGAGATTAAAATTTACTTATAGAGTAAGTACTCGTACTAAGTTAGTTATCTATTTAAATAAAAATGTTTTTTCCTTCGACACGCCAAATTTAACTCGACAAATGGCTCGACTGAATTGAAAAAAAAAAATTGTTGTGTTCGTAATTATAAATGTTTGTATGAAAAGTTACACTCTAGCGGCGCCGGGCACGGACAGCTAGTTTTTCAATAAAATGGACAACGAACTGAAATAGGTCGTAGTTTTGTGCTCAAGAAATTTATTGTTTTCCGGGTAAAGTTACATTATTTTTAAAGTAGGTCATTTAGATTACAAACAATTGTTATAATTATATATTCTGCAGCAGGCTTGCATTTGTCGCAGGCAAAAGTAAAAATAAATAAATTATATAATGTATTTTTTTTACCTTCGGTGTAGGATAGATGTGAACACCCTTACAGCCAACATAGTTACAAAATGTATTGCCACCTAAATACCTGATATTTTATCAGATCAGACACCCTATAAGTGGGAATCCGCTGTCAGGGTCCTTTATTAACTAAGGAACCCTAAAAAAAATATTGTTTTAATTAAATATGACAGTAGAGAGAAATCACGTCAGCTATTGTCACGATAACAATCCAATTTCTCACAATATAAAAACTAAACACCGAAAGGGTGAATCTTGATATTATCGATGAAATTACTGTCTGCTGAAGTTCATCTTATCTATCTATAACGTATCTTTAACGTTACTTTCAAGTTCGTAGGTACTCGTAATGCAGAAAATTAATGAAAAAAGCAAAAAAGCGGGAACTCTGGATTTTCTCATTTCTGGTTTGAAGATCAAATCTCACTAATATTTTAAATTGCAAACGTATGTGTGTGTGTGTATGTGCGCGCGCGCGCGCGTGTGTGTGTGTGTGTGTGTGTGTGTGTGTGTGTGTGTGTGTGTGTGTGTGTGTTTGTTTGTGAGTGTGTGTATGTGTGTTAGTTTGTTACTCCTTCACGCTGCAACGGCTGGACGGATTTGTACGAAATTTGAAATGGAGATAGCTTATACCCTAGATTAACGCATAGGCTACTTTTCATCACGGAAGTTTTGAAAGTACCCGAGTAAATAACTATAATCGAAATCTATGCGGACGAAGTCACGTGCAGAACAATAGGTATAGACGTGTTTCTCTATGTAAAACAGAAATAAATTAAAAAAGAACACGAATTGGAAATGTTAAACCTTGCCGTAGAATTGCAACATTTAATTTTGATGGAGTTATTTAATTATGTCGTAACATTATTGTTTTTTTGTAATCATCGATTTGTAATGGTATATTCATCTCAAAAAAAAAACATCTGAAAAGCTTTTTAAAAATACTAAATTAATTGCTTTAAATGTATAAGTAGTCGAGTATAGTTAGGAGTAAGTAAGTAAGAGTCTAGGTAAGAGTTAAGTCCTCGACAGTAATAATTTAAAATTGTTAATTAGCGGCTTCTTGCGGAACTTACAAGGTGAAATTGAAGCGAAGTATCTCACAAAGGGGGAAATAAACATTAAAGTGAAACAATTCAATGTTCTGACTAACCGTTTAATATTTTTAATGGGAAAGTTGAATCATTGTTCTGACTCGGCCGAGCCAAGATTTTATCGATTCAATCGTCTTCGAACCAAAACAATGAGCTTAATGCTTTGTATTGTTTAGAAAGCTTTTAAGTTCAAAGTTATTAAAGCGCAAAGTGTTGACGATGTCAATCTGTTCTTTGAGAAATTTCGTTTGGATTAGAATCCTGTTTTACAAGTAAATGCTTAAGTAATTGGTGCTTCCATGAATAAATAACTGAGTCCCACAGTCCCTGCGTGGTGCGGGCGTTGCTAGTCGTAATTTTCTGTAACAAACTAGAAGCACAAGTTCTAGCTGGTAATACCTGCCTGCATTATTTTCTCACACTTCGTGTTCATGTTCGCGAGCGGAGAAAGTGGTTGTTATGTGTGCAGGTTATTTACTCCAACGTCCGCTCGGTGGATAAAAACCATGTTTTTTTATTATTTTATCTTTTGTAAGGCTTTTCAGCATGCGAGTCTGTATAACCTAGGACCGGTCTCGTTGCTCGTTATCAGGAAACTTTATAAGCGTTTTTAAAAAACTGAAACAGGTTAATTTATAAAGTGTTCATGTAGAAGCTGCTTTAATTTCAGAGAACAATGTTTATCAAAAAGATGGGGTGGACTCTGCTCTTTTAATCATACCTAATTGGTGCATGAATATACCAATTATATAAATACTAGCTGTCACCCGCAACTTCGTCCAAGTAGAGGTCATTTCTCCTTATTCCCTCAGGAAAATTGAACAGTTTCGCGGGGATAAAACTGTCTCCATATCAAGTAGTTTAGAGCTATGAAAGCGTAATAAATAAACAAACAAACATAAACAAACAGAGTTACTTTCGCATTTACAAAATAAAAAAAGGAAGTAGGGTGGATGGATAAAACTTGTGATTTACTTTTCATTTAAGACTTCTATATAAACAAATACTATAACGACCGATTTATTTGCGGGCAATGCCACTTGCCACAACGTTCATAAGTGAAAGTTCAATGAAAAACATACGGTACCTGCTTGAGCAACCGTCAGTGTTCCCGTAAACGTGCCCATGTGTGGTGTTACTAAGTGATAAGATCAAAAAATATGAATTACTTAAACTCTACCGCAATTTGTGGGATTTTGTTGCTATTATCTATCTTAAACCTTTATAAAACAATCAATAGTTAAACAATCTTATTACCGGGCGGATTGCTAAACAAAGTTAAAGCTAAAATCAATGAAGCTGGGTGTTTAGCTGCCGATGTAGCCAATATCCAGCACTTGTCTTGAAAGAAGGTCGAAGAGCAAACAAAGCAGCAGAGGTAGCAATTAAAAACTTTTATATGAAACAAAATAAACAAGAAAATAAAGCCAGTGCCGAAGTCTCTGATTAAAGAAGACGATCAGTTTGTTGATGCGAACGTAGCCCTTATTTTCAGAAACAAACTGTTGCGCCCTTTGCGTTGTTTTTAGATTTTAGAATCTAGTTAAGACGGTATCTCCAAAGTGTCTACTTACTAAAACGTTAGTAGAGTATTTGAGTTCCAAGTAACAAGATGACCTCCAAATATTTAAATTTCAGTTTCTATCATTTATTTAGTCTGCTTGTACCCTCGTATGTGCTTTACTGTTACTTATTTTTTATCTGTAGCATGGGCTCATGTATCTTATTGCAAACATGTCCGTGTTTAATGTTTTCACAAACCATATTGTTATTATATTGTTGATGCTTTGGCCACCTTAACTGTCACGTTAATAAGAGTTACCATAACTAACAATATGATAACGATATAGTTTTGGAATAAGTGGAACGAATGCCCTTAGCCCCTACGCTACTGGGGTAAAACTATTATCGTATTGTCGACGTTTTGATCGCTCTTATTTACTTGACAGTACTTAATGGCGGTTTGGCAATTTGAAAACAAAAGCAATATGGCTATCGTGTTGAATAGAGCCCGCCCTGTGTGAATAACGAGAAAGAAAATAAAATTACAAATATCAAAAAGTAAAATTCTAGAATCACTTTTAATTTGGTTTGGCTTGTCACTATTCGTTAACGTCGCGAATTTACAATGATCACGTCAATCCAGCGTATAGGGCGTTGCTAAGTAATTCAATACGATTTATTATACGAAGGAATAAGGAAATAGATCATTCTGCTGCTGTCAATATCTAATATCTTTCCTCCTGAATTCCAGCTGACGTGTCGGGAGTTGAAGCTAATTCCTGCTAAGTGACAAGGTGATTTTTCTTTTTGCTGGGGCTCAATACATTGTTTATGGCGTGTAATAAAATAATACTCCACGATGGAAAAATTGCACATTAAGGTTATTAAGTTCAAGCTTAATTTTATTCGCGTTATTTGATAAGGTATAATAAGTTTAATAATGGCAACTCAATAATGTGGTTGTTCTGTATGGTATTTTGTTTTTAGTTTAGTCTTCTACATTATTTTGACCAGTTATTTTAGTTGACGGAAACTTATGCAAACGGTTTAAGCTAAAGAGGTGTACTAAATGTTCACACATGTATGTTAAAGTAAAATGATAAGTTATTATTTTTTATTATTTATTTTCCATTCTGAATACAGGAAACTGGAACTGTAACAAATTTTTGACATTTCTTATTTAACCGTTAAAACTGCCTTATAGAATAGGAATTAAAGTTGGGACGCAAATTGTAATTTATTTATACGACACTCCTGTTATTTTGATTAAGTCGAAAAGTAGTTACATTGTCGCGTCGGCGCCTCATCGATATTCGCGACTGTGTGCAGCTATACAGTGAGCCCGTAGTTACCTACTTACGAAGTTGATATCCGATTTTCTCCCAACTTATCCGTTTAGTTTGTTTTGGCAGCGCTCCCAATTGCCGGCAGATGTTGATAGAACTTCGGCGAGACTTTTGTTAAATATCTTCCTTGTTACAGATTAAATTTCAACCCGCTCATTAATTTATTTTTCAAACTCGTTGATAATTTTCGTGTGTCACGGTGTACAGCTGGGGGTTGTAGAAAAAGGACCGCTGCCCACGCTCGACGCGCTGGATACTCTGGTAGAATTATACTGGTACCTCTATTTCCCAGCATTTTCATTAAATTATTGTTATAAGCTGATGCTATCACGCTGAAGGGCAAAGACTTGCTTTCTGGTTGAATACAGAAATAAAAAGTTGATTACAGATCTAGTGAATAATCCTTTCACATCGTGAAAACTCGGAACTCACGTCTACTTCCGAATGATGCCGCCGTGTCTATGAATTATTAAGTGACATGTTTGTATTAAATAAATAGAGTACTTTAGTTATCAGTGTCAAATGTCAAACCACGAGTTTGAAGTATATCACACCGAGATGTTAAAACCACCACGATCAAATATAAGTATAGAAATTAGGTGTAGGTAAACAAGAAGAAATATAAATAAATGTTGAAAATAATTTCACGGGCTTGTCGATCTAAACGTTTCCCAGGTCTTAATGCTTTCGGCATGACTATTAAAAAGAACTGAAAACAAACTTAATCTTAATTATCAAAACAATACTCTGGTATTAACCACTCTATATCGATTATCACTCTCACGATGCGACGTTCCTCCACATTGTCTTGATGGGTACTGAGTCAGACTGAAGTAGCATGAGAAATACGATCATTTCCGAGAAAATACGATGTGAAAAGATATTTCACTACATCTGTATTTATCATGCCTAACTACTTATATTGAGAACATTTTAATTTCATGTAGGTACGAGTATAAATACAGTAGCGATAACAAGTGAAAAATACCAGCTAATATTTTATCATTTAAAGTAAAATTAGTTCACACAAAATATTGATGTGAATAACTGATAATGTTCTGAGATGAAAGCAAAACTTTGAATCGCAAGAAAAACAAGTTTTCGCAGCAAACTAAAAGTACTTTCTCTTTTTTGTTCCCGACGTTAATTTAAAAGTAGCTGCAGCGATTAGCTAAGAACATTTTCACCGGAAACTCTTGAAGCAAAAGAGACGGAGTGAGTATTGAAACGAGGTACGAGAAAAGAACGGCGAATAGAAACTTTCGTACACACACGAATTACGTCAATTTTCCATGGTATCATCTAAAAAGGCATATATATAAGGGCAAAAAAAGGTTTTAGAGACTTTTAATAAATTTAATTTTATGTTCAGGATGTTTGTGCAAGTGATTTATGAACGGCTTGAATTATACATATATTTTCTCTCATAATACTGTCGTTACGCGTAAAACAATATTGCATCGCCTACAACAATTTTCGATTTGCTCAGGTCAACTGGTAGATAATGCCATTAGCCTTAAATTCACCTTTTGTAGGTAAGTACTCAAATTTGTATTTTTGTGCATTAAATATTAAACCAATTAACTTTCGCCTGAGAGTAATTAAAAAAAATATTTAACCGTAAACATATTTATATTGTTGTTACTTATTTATCAAATTTAGTTTAAAAAATGCAAATAGGTACCTATTACAGTAGTTTAAAAAAGTATCTACGGCCTTACGTCAATACAAAAGCTTCCTTCGAGCAAGAAAAATGAATGCCTACCTACCGATCGGAGCACAGGCAATAGGTTCTGTAACAATATTTTTCTCTGAGAATCGCCTGAAACACTTGTACTGAATGTTTTGTTCAATTGTACCTGTTATTTAACAGGGTCGTTTATTTTTATTGACACTTTTGTTTTTATTAGAAACAAGAGAGCAGCGCCATATGGCTGTACGGCTTTAGTACACCTAAGTGATAGTATTTTCCAGGTGTTTGCCGCGAACGAATGATCTGCTTTAAGTGGGACTCTCTCGATTATGGCCTGTCAGTTCATCATATTAGAACAGAGATGTACTTATACAATATATAACGTTGTCATTCAAACAGATATGTAGCTGCGTCCCTTTTGGCCTGCCAATCCAACTGACGAGCTGTTCAGATCTACTGGTAAATAACTTAAATAACTAATGTACAAGTAGGTAGCATTTCTGTGTTCGTTTAAGATACGTAACGTCTTTTATGATCTACTTATTATTATAATGGTAAAAGATTTTTTAACCAGTGTTAGAGCTTGGCGCCCGTACTAGAAAGTCCGTTAAATAATTTTGCATAGTTATAAGACAGTTACAAGACAATTTTTTTGTACAATAATATAGTTATAGATAAAACAGAGCTATTGTAGAAGCACTTGAATAGGTTTTAAAGTTGCTAATTGCTTATACGTGATAGACATTATCAATGTTATAAAATCAATAGCCTCAGAAAGTGTACTGTAATTATTAAGTTATGTTATCCTTTGTAAATGTTTGCTTTATGGAATAATAATTTCTCGCCAAGTTTTCATACTTTAAGACATTTATGAAGTTATCCTGGCACGTTGGGTTAATAATATATTATCAAAGGACTAAGTGAAGTAATGAGTAAATGCGTCGTCTAATTACGGAACTGCCGCGTCTAATGAGTCCCGTAAATTACTCATAAACTCAAAACATATTTCCGGTGCCAAGAAACATTTCATTCGCAAGAACATTTCATTAAACAGACTTTACAAAGATTTTGACTAGGTGATGAATCTGTTATGTATTTTCTTTTTTTGCTCTTTGTTCTTCCTATTGGCTCTGAATTGGATTAACTACGTCAGATTTTACTAAACAATTAACTGAAACGTCGTAATTAATGCTTTGACAACTGTGAAACTATTAATCATCTGTTAAATTGTTATTCACTGTTTGACTATCAACTAGGTGACGCTGTAGCAGGCAAATCCCTGAATTTGAACAAGGATAATTTCTCCTGCTAGGTAATTTACCTACTGAAGCTTGATGCACGCATGCGTGAATGAAATGGAAATATTTACAGCATGAAAAATGTATTCCTACCTCACTCACGCGTGACCATGCGTCAAGAATGAGTAAATTAGCTCTACCTATTCATAACTCTCTGTAATAGTTATGTGTAAATATGGGGTTTTCTAATTACTAACATAATATTTATTTAGCTGTATTTTTCCATTGATATTCGCCGTAATAATTTATATTTAATTATAATTGAAGTTCAGCGCGATAACTCGAGTTTGTACTTGTCTCTCACTCGCTCTTATACGAGTCTAACCGACTTTACCCGAACCCGATAGATTGTTGCTTAAACACCCGCATTGACATACAAGCGACTTATCGGAATGTATGTCTTAGGATGCACCATAGCCTTATCTATTAATAGAAGACGAGGTGTTTGCCGGCTCTAGGCGTGGTGGTCTTGCCCGAGGCATTACAAGGTGTGCTTGTGTTGCCATGGGATTAATTACATGTCCTCATCACGCCGACGACGTGGCGTCGATGACAAACGTTACTCATGTTAGTAGTGACCCTGCCTGCGAGGTTAGGGGTCCTGGGTTCGATTTTCAGTAAGGGGAAATATTAGTGATGAGAGCGAGTATTTGTTAAGAAGTCGCGGATGTTTTCTATGTATCAAATTGTGTTAGATAGATTGATAAAAAAGTTTTTTTTTGGTATTTATATATCTATAGGTACTTATTTATAAGGGTGTAAGTAAATATTATTTAAATAAGAAATACGTAGGGACGAGTATCATAAATAACTTTACAATATGATACCACAAAATCTAATACATAGTCGATATTTTATACTTTCTAAATTAGTCACTGAATAATTAGATTTCAGGAAAAAATATATAAAAACAAAAGTTCATTCTAAATTAAATCCTTACAAAGATGAAAAGGCGGTTAAAATTTGCTATCCATATTTATTTTCTTAATTTCTCTTGTCCCTCGGGAGGAGGGGGTTCAGATTTAGTACCTGAGCGTAATTAAAAGTTGGGGGAAATCTCGTCAGCTTGCAGTCAGATGCGGGGGGCTAAGGCTGCTAAATGTCGGCCGCCTTTGTGTCTCGCGGCGTTGCTTCGTGCAATCAACTACGAAAATTAACTTGCACCTACACACTCGTTCATTACTCATCTGCCATCTGCATTCTACTATTTACTTTAAGACAGTTGAATTTAATTATTGTTTGCGCTTTCAAGAAACTACCTCTGTTTGATCAAGTTTAATGAAGAGTATCCTTGAAGATTGATTGTTCGTTATAAAAGGGAGCGTTTATCACAAACAACATTTTCAATTACTTGTCGCTGCCGGATTGTCATTGTTATCCCGACACAATTATTGCCGATGTACGGATTTAATTAAATCCACGGAAGCGGAAAGGACACTTTGATGAAAAACGTAATACTAGCGGAATGTTATCACTTTGTCTCTCCGGTAACATAATATATTTTGTACACTTACACATCTTTTCTTAATCCAACGACAGACATTTTTTTTTTACAAGAACTGAGTATTTCAAGACAGACTATTTTTTTTTTTACAAGAACTGAACATTACTACAAAGGCCCTTTTATCGTGCGTTAGACTGACTGTCATATTATGAAGTCAAAGATCAGAATTTCTACATTCGCTTTGACATTTCAAAATTCCCTAAAACTTATATTTATAATTCAGTCCGTTTTCCTCACTTTTGATACCGGCAAAGTTGCACTTTCCCTACAATGTACTTATTGCCAATAAAAAAAACTGTTTTTGTAATTAAACGTAACTTCGAACTGGGCACCAAAGAATAACTGCAAATATTTATTTTCGATGTCGATGTTAGAGTTTATTTACCTATTTGTGATCTCACTCTTTTTCGAAGCATGCAGTAATGGATAACGCGAATATTTACACACACTGGCCCCTTTTTACGGCAGAAGAAAAATTCTTCGTACATAAAGTTTTACTGTTGCGGGTGTTAAAAGCGCCTTTGTGTGAAAGGTTCGCATTCGCATCTCATGGGCCCTTTTCTATCGAGATGTGAAAGTGGAATTTATGACGCGTAAATTTACGTGTTTTCGGGATTAGTGTTAAGACGAAGACGCATTTATACTATGTAGACTCTACGTTTTTATTCTTTTCGTTTTTGGTTGCATTAGCGTATGAATCAAGTCAATAAGCGATACTTTGTTTGTCATTTTGTATGTTGAGTGCGCGGGGATGTAGATTAATATTGTTTCCCCTAGGAAAACATAGGCCCCCGGCAAAGCTAAGCGTTCTCTCGTGTGAAGGACCCGCGAGGCGGGCCCGAGTGTTGTGATGTCCTATTAGCGACGGCTTGTGTGCGTTGAGCTTTTTAATTAAACTCTGGAACGAGCCTTAGCGAAGCCGGATTGCGCCGGCGGCTTTATAGCGATTCCTAATTAATTAATGTTTAATTCTTAATGCCGCAGGTAATCTTCTCTTGGTACGAGAGTAGAATCTAATTCTGCGGGGTTGATATTGTGTATTGACAGGAGTAAGGTGTATTTCACCGCCGAACACACGGATGTAAATTTTTGCATACCTACACACCTCGCATATTATTACCTGCGACGAGCGCTCATAATGTGGGAACAATATTCAAACTTTTTTCATTTCAGTGACACATAAACCTAAATATCTTACGACGCAGTAAACTTATATGAGATTTTTATACGTATCATCGTTGTTCTTCGGCGGTATGTACGGGTTATATGAGAAAATAAAGTCTTGAAGTTTAAAATATCTAGCAAAGTTTTTTGGAAGAGAATTTTAAATAAAAGCGTCAATTATATTCAGTTTCGCCCAAATTAGCGCGACTTATATTTTACTTTATTATCATAACTCGTTAAGGTAAATACAAGCATTATACTTGTAGGTACGCTTACACGCCTTTCGTCAGTCTTGCGTTGGTTCTGTGGTGTTGTGATGTTTCTCTTGCATTACCTTGAATGCCAACGTAGTTACATACCTTTTGGTACATAACTGCCCTACAACCTACTACTACATCATAATTCAACTGGCCATGCTGGCTCGTTTATTAGTGTAAAACGTAATAGCACATTCAAAAACAAATTCGGTTTTGCGAGTCATATTAGAGGCCATGCGAAAGGCCGAATACAGGATTCACAATGACATGACGTAGGTTCTTTGACCGACAAAGGGATCTATTCTACTCGGTACTGCTTTGACATAATATTATCGTATTGTTTTTAACTCAGCCGCCATTACTGTCAAGTAAATAAGAGGGTAACCTATCGCAACCTCGAATTTTTTTGACCGAATTTCATTTGACCGAAAACGTTTCGTTTTTTAACGTTTCTCCGATGGCACGATTTGTCATTTTTTTATTTCACCACTTGACATTAAGGAAACATATCTTTAGTCCGAGCAATTTTTCTCCTTGTAGTCACTTGCCCTATGTATTGTTACGTATTTTATTTCAAAGCCTATTTTTCATTACACCAGTGCTACAATTAGCCTAGGGATCGTTTCGGATTTTGTTTCTTAACCCATTTTTCACCTCATCAATGCTACATATAGTTTTTGCAAGGTTACTTCAAATATTCATTCAAGTAAAAAAATTCTTGCTTGTAATTTGTTACTATCCAGAAAATGCACCGAGCAAGACGAATTAGGGCAGCACCGATACGGATAGGTTAGGTTAGAAGGCCAAGGCGGGAGCAAAGCTCCCGCCTTGGACTTCGAGGTTTTTTTTTTTCTGCCCAAAAAATCTTGCTTGTAATTTATCCAGAAAATGCAACGATCAAGACGAATCAGGGTAGAACCGAATCGAACGGGTTAGCATAGTCGATTCAAAAATAGGTAAACTATTAATAAACCGAGCCGTTACATTGGGCAAATGATACTAAGGTAAAATCAGAAATGGGAAATAGATAAATTGACAAACCATTACATTGGACAACTGTTTGTACGCCGAAACCAGCATTACGGAATAGATAATTTGTCAAATCGGTAAAAAACCTAAACAAGTAATGACTAAATGAAAATATTCGAAGTGATCTTTCGGGCAAACGTAAAAAAACCCAAACCATAGTTGTCGAATAATATTTATCGAACCAAAATTCGGTCAACCATTTTTCGGAGTTTTATTACAGAGGCCGGGACAAAAGGGGTAACCGGCCGAAGACATATAGACCCTGAGAGGTCTGAGGCGGGCAACCCCATATTTCCCGCCGAGGTATGTATAGTGCATTTTTCAAACATGCAATGAAATAAACAACAAAAAAATCAAAGTTTTATTTTTTTAATACGCATATTGGCAGAATGTCATGATGCCTGTGCCACAAATTTATGTGGATGGAAATTAAAAAAGAGGACTTTGCCGCCCTTGGTATGAAGTTCCATTAACGACGTCTTGTCCTAGCCGCACCTGAAACGTCATACTTCGCAGCCGATAAGGAACGTAACATCAATATTTCATTGCATGTTTGAGAAAACACTATAACATTTCAAAAGCATTATGTTTTTACCGAGCAGAATAGAGCTGCAGGTGTTGAACAGATCTTTTTGTAAACATTGTACAGAATAATTTAATTTACTTTGAATCGTGTACTCATTTGATTTTCTTAACCTTGTGGCGAGCTTGAAAGAAGGTAGAGTTTTCCATTTATAAAGCTGTTTGGTAAATTGATGGCAGGGGTCGAGCACCTGCGGGTCGCGAACTCTGCGGAGTTTCATTTACATACTCAATTAACATTTCGGTCTAGAACTATTGCAACGCAGTCGCTTATGCAACTCAGTGGATAATCATTTTTGAAATTTAACAGAAACGTCTGTTACGAAATTCTAAACTATATTAAAGCGAAAAAATTTCGTCGGTCTTAGGCAGGATTCGAACCTACATCTCCTCTGGCTCTCCATCTGCATCTGCATCGGCGCGGAGTATCAGTGGATAATGTTTTCATTCAAACTGGAGGCATGTTTAGGTTATTCAATAACCAACGCTTTGAAGTTTTGTGGCACATTGCAATGATTATTCTATTTTATTAAATAACAGCGGTCCGCCCTCGCTCCGCTTTGGTTCATGTGAGTTTTCTGGAACACCCGAACATAAACCAAACTTAATCCCACTAACGGACGGGAATGATATTTGGAATAGAGATAGCTTATACCCTGGGTAAACACACAGGCTACTTTAAACCCCAGAAAATCTTAAAGTTCCCGAGGAAATAACGATAATCGAAATCTATGCGGACGAAGTCGTGGGCAGAAGCTAGTTATTCATAAAAACCTTCCTCTTGAATCACTCTATCCATTAATGAAAACCGCATTAAAATCAGTTGCGTAGTTTGAAAGACCTCAGCGTCCATACAGAGGGACAGACGGCGGAAAGCAACTTTGTTTTATATGAGTACTTAGGTACCTACTATGTAAAGAAGTTTGATTTTATCATGGAATTTCCGAGAACGATAATGGGCGATAATGAAAGCGCGAATGCGATCTACCGCTTTGTTCATCTTTGGAAAATCTCGTTATTGACCCAAGTGGCGTTCGGTCTTTCAGGTATTGAAAGTCTTAAAAGGGTTAGCGGTCTGTTTATTAAGTAGACACTTATCGTTTTTTAATTAAGTATTAGAGCAGGAAATTGTTTAATCTAACATGCGGATGGACGACTGATAAAAAACTCCGTCGTCTCTAGTGTAAGGTGGAAACCAAAAGACGGACTGACAAATACCCCAAAAAATCGTTTAATCTCCTTTTAAGGTACCTAGAACTCCTTTGTTCTTAGTATTTTCGTTTTATAAACGTAGCGCCAATGTCACATTCAGATTCAAAACTATTTATCTTGAATTTCAGCGCACAACTACAAATACGGAGTGTTTTAATAATGTAAACACTAAGCTCGGAGCAGGTAGACGGCAACGTTACTTTACTTTTATAATAACCCGACACATGCTTTGAAAGTTACACGACTGTAACTTAAACGTGTATTCATATTATTTTCTGAGACTCTATTTTATTCTGTAAATAATCATATCGGCTTATCGTATTGTTTTTAACTCGGGCGCCCTTACTGTCAAGTAAATAAGAGCTATTATAACGTTGACTATTTATATGGATTTACTATACACCCAGTGAGCCATTGGCGGTGACAGTAACTTTGACTTAGCCTTACGGGGCAATAACAATAGCAAACCAGCATTTAACTATAAGATAGAATGACTAGATTAACTACAAATTCCAACTCCTAACTCAGCTGTATTGCCGTGCAGATAGCTAAGTTAAGGAGAACTGTAAAGTAAATTCAAACTAGATCAGCTGTGATTTCTAATATCTCTGGCGTTCACCCGGCGCATTGTCGTGCCGCGCCGGCGCCGGCCGAAGTGAAGCTATTATTTAACGAAGCCTTTAGTTCGACGTCGAGTTTCACGACGGCGGATATTCTGATGTAGACCTATCTCAAGAATAAGTTTGTTGTGTTAAGGTTAAGTTAGTTTATGAAGACGCAAGGATAGTATAGCTATATCTTATGTATAAGCCAGTGCTTTATTTGGCTCAGTCTCAGCTGATCCTTACTAATATAAGAAATGTAAAAGTTTGTCTGTCTATCTGTTTGTTACGCTTTGATGACTGAACCGTTGCAACTAAAACTAGCTTGAGTCCCGAAAAAGTTCATTTTATGCCAGAAGAATCGCAAGTTACCAAAGGAAAGACGTTATACTCTTATTACGTCCTCCACTAAACATATAAGCACTATTTCTACCAAACGGCACGCAACGGATCGGAATGGAAATAATTTTATGGTCTATAAACGATATTAAATCATGTTCACAGCATTTAAAGTCTATATTACCAAGCCGCGCATAGCAACTTGACCGCGGGCGTCTTCCGCGACACGCGATCGTAGCCGAAAGTATGCTGCGACGCGCGATCGGCTCCGTCATAAATAGAAAATAATATCCTCCCGTAATATAATACCCTTCGTCCGTATCCTTTCCTATCCGATGCGATGCGAGCCGTTTGATGGAAATCATCTTATAACCAAATGTAGGTGTTTTGGTCTATACTGTTAACCTATTATTGTGATTATAAAATAAATCAATAAATACATAGTGAGGAGTTAGTCTGAAGGTAAGATTAAGGTGCTGTGATGACGCACTCTTCACTTTCGCGTTAGGGAATAGCATAGTTTCCGAGATATACGTTGGAAATTAACATCGCCGCCGACGTCAATAAAGTCCTAACTCTGAATTCCATCGAAATTAAGCCAGCGTCTGGAACTATTTAATAACGGTTATCAAACGTCTGTTGGATAGAATCTTGTTACTGGATAGTTTGAATCCATTTGTTCTTCGGGATTAAATACGAAGTCATTTTAGTGTCGGTTTGTGTTTTAGGTGGTTTGAGTGAGTTAATTAAACATTTTATTACTGTACATAAAATTAGACCAAGTGAAAAATGTAATCCTTTCAGCTAAATTGGTTCAGTGAAAACGACGGTTATCTTGAAACACCCTTATAGCCTTTATTATATCTTGTTTTAATACTAACTCGTTGATCACACAGCTTACTTCTTTTGTTACGGGTAATGAAAACATCCAAAAACTGAATGTTTCATGTTATTTTCACCGTTCTTAAAATCTTCGCACCGCATCCGATGAATTACGGACCGAGATGTATAGTCACAATCAAATATATTACCGACGTAGTAATTAACTCCCGCTATAACAAACATATGTAGCACAATCCAAGCGACGAGCTAAATGAAAACATGGCTGTAGGAAGCTTCGGTTAATGTGACAAAGATTTATGCAATATGCTTATTACTGACAACGTAACGTGATATTTATTCGCTGACATTACCGGTACAGTCCCGGAAACTAATGTAATGTATGTGTGATGCGTACCTATAGAAACTCTGCGCAGTCGATATATTGTTCGTATTTATTTTATTGCTCATCAGTTCTGGGCGTGTAAATATTAGTAAATGTCCAAAACACATAATATCATCGAGCGATATATTACTGAGGTTTGTATTTTGTGGTCTTGCAAATAATGAGCCCTTTATTGTGCCATTATCCACATACTTACATTCTCAATACTCAATTATTTATTGCATTCGATAAAATATACATAATGCGATAGCAGCGTGTACCTAACGGAATAAATAACTCTATAGTTCTTGGACTTGGAATATAGTTTGGTGCGGCGGACAGCGGTTATTATTACTTACTTTAGTACAGTGATGAACAGTGTTCAAATTTGATTTAAAATACCTATTAAAGTTCGATTTTATCGAACGATATTTTCTTTACTTAAAAAAGCGTAATGTTGTCGTCACTGCACCATAGTTAAAGATTTCAAATAATCTTAAATCTGTTATCTGGTTAAAGGAAATCCTAAACACTGACAAGAGGTAAAAAATATATCATTTATTTTAACGTTGTCTATACTTTAATTTCCCTGTACTAAATATCGACATAATGTTCGTACAGTCTGTGGGCACTCAGAAGGTGCTTCGAGTTTGGGCTTCTCTCTCACTCGCTCTTATTAAGAGCGTATGCGAGCGAGTGAGAGACAAGTACAAACCCGAAGCACCTTCTAGAGCTATCGCACTTTAGTACAATGTCCAATCACTGAAAGGTCTTTGACATTACGTGACATGTCATCAACCTATTTAAATTTTTAAATTTATTGGTTGGTAGGTAACGTAATGGTAACGTAACTGTTTCAAAAATCTATAATAATTATTTCAAATGGATTTTTTTAAGCAATTATATTTAAGGCACACGTTAAATACCACCGGTATACAGTGCCACCATCTTCTTCGTAGCGATCGGCAATCTTTATTTTTTTATGACAAGAGTGTCAGATATACTGTCAGCAATCGCCATTAAGCTATTAAGAAGCTGGGAATACTGTACGTCTTTCGATCGCAGGAACTTCCACAATTACATATAAAGGAACGTTATGCTAAATGTCCCAGGCATAAGCATAAACAATAACTACACGTAGAAGCGAAACACCCGGCTCCGGACGCGCGCTCGGCGCGTTAAATACCTACCGCCTGGTGACACCTGAGGTGTCTAGTCAGTCAGGGGCGTCACAGAGGAATACATATTGACCAATATATTGTTATTGTGTCTTGAATTGGTTTTCGTATTTGTGTTGATTTTAGTGTTTATAGTTGAACTTAAGATAGTATTTTAAAAAGTGAACGACTATTTACGGTACAATAATTAGAAATAATTGATTGAATGAAGAAGTTTTATTTGTTAATTAGTACATATCCTAGATGTTAAATAAAAAAAACGGAAACCTTAAAAACGAATTTATAGATAAGAATACTATTTTGTAATAAAGCTTTTTCAACTTAATATTTTTTTTTATTAATGTTCCGGAAAGGAACGTAAAAAGTAACTCCGGATCCCAAACTATAAAACTTATTGAGCTTAAAAGGTAATTTATTTATAGACTCGTTTCTGTGTTTATAGATGATTAATAGCCACATTAGCCATTTCATTTTTTGGAGATAATCTAAATATCATCAAAAAGTATTATTAGGTACCTAATTTAGCGTAAATGTAAAAAACTCATTGTTCCATTTTTAACGTTATTAAACAGTAGCAGCGATTTTGAACGCGACACTACTTGCAACATTACACATCATCAATCTTCACTTACACACATTAGGTATATTGTATATATTTATCTCGCTCATCGGGGTTTGAAAATGGGCGCGAGCCGAACAAGTGGCGCCGTCTGACGGAAACGACGGCAACTAGAGACTCAAAACATGGCGTAAGAAACTCACGCGCTAAAGCCGGCCGGCTCGCAATAAAATTGTGAAAACTCTGTGAAATCCACCAATTTTGGAATGTGGCGGCTCCTGGGGTGAGTGTAGGGCTTATATTTTATTATATAGTGTTTTTCCACGGCATTACACGGCGAGTTTGAGGTCTGAGACGCAAAAACCGACGGACACCTTGAACCAGTGCACGCGGGATTCATATGCTTTCTGCTAAAATTCTCCGACGGCGGATTCGAACAGCAGAAACATAACATTTTGGTCACTTCGACCTGGATTATTAAGTATTTTGCGTCTTGGTACCTTTGAACTCGGTCCAACAAATAAACACTACATTTCGAGCGGTCGAAATTACTTGGTAGGTACCTAACTAATAATAATTGTTAAATTGTACTTCAGGTAACTACTCTACACACAAGTTTTAGCGGAAAATATGTGTTTTAGTGTTAGTTACACAATATTTCATATATATTAAAGCCCTCCCATATTTAATTACATTTCACTCCTCACAAATAGGTACATTTACGTACACGTTTAGGTTCCCTTTTCAACGACTGCATTTTATAGCATTGCGGCTGCTGTTTGGTGAAGTTGGAAATGGATTGCTTTAATTTCTTGTGAATTTTGTGTGGATTTCTTAACAAAAGCGGGTTAATTTTAATAAAATAATTTAAGTTGTGCTGTCTGCGGATCTCATAGCGCAATTTTGTTGTTGATTGTAACGTAGTCCGTGGCCTAGCGGTATCGGTTGCGACTACAGTGCTTTGGGTCGAGTGTTCGAGTCCCGGTTGGGGAAAAATATCTTTTTGTATTTTTTTTTTAAATTTTGTTTTATGTTTTGATAACTTTAACTGTAATTGAAACTGGTTTTGGTTTGGTAATTACGTTTCTTTATTAAAAAAGAAAAGTTAATATTTAAAAGTTTGAAAAATTATCGTGCCTGTTGGGGATTTGTTTAATTTTTGGGGTTTTGTACTTGATTGCGTGTTTATCGGTAAACATGGCGGCGGCAGCTAAGCGGTTACAGCTTTCGCAAATGAAATATGATATGGCGGCGCGAAATATCGATTTCATCGAAACACTTGCACGATTTTCGGATTTGTCTGCGGAACAGAAAAATGATTTTCTGGTACGGTTTCAAGATTTGGAGAAATCGTTCGAATCATTAACGGACATGTATTACGAAATACAGCTCGCATCAGCTGATCGGGAAGGCTTCGATTTAGAAGAACACCAACGGTTGTACGAATCTTATAATAAAAAATATTACTTTGTCAAGCGGAGACACTTAGAAATAAATAATGCAAAGTCGGATAGTGGTAGCGGTATTAGTAACAATATTGGCGATGGCGCGAGGTCGAGAGCGGTCTTGCCGCGTCTTCAAATACCTACCTTCTCGGGCAAAATTGAAGAGTTCGCTCCATTTATGGAACTATTTCAGACACTCGTAGGTAGTAAAGACGCGTCACTTTCCGACACTGAGAAAATGTATTATTTAGCGGGATCGTTATTGGGAGAACCCAAAACATTAATTCAACATTTGTCAGTTACTGGCGATAATTTCTCGGTAGCAATTGATTTGCTTAACTCGCGGTATAATAATAAACGATTATTGGCGGATCGGTTGTTACATAACTTATTGGGTGCGCCGCAAGTTAACAGTAAGGGTTTGAACGGTTTAAAAATGCTTTTAAACACCTTGTTGGAAAGCACAAAGGCCTTGCAAAAAATGGACTTTCCCGTAGAGTCTTGGTCCTATTTGCTATTTTATATTAATTTCCAAAAGTTGGATAATAGCTTACGGAAGCATTTTGAGGATAAATATGCGGATAAAGATTTACCTACGTTTGCGGATTTACTTAAATTCTTGGAAACCGAGATACGGATCTTGGAATCCAGTGCGGATACTCAAGCGGCCAGCACGTTGACAAGGCGTAGTGCACCGAGCCCTGCGGTTAAGGCTTACGCGGTTTTTCAAAGTGCGGGAACTACTTGTAAATTATGCGGAAAAGGCGGACACTTTATCGCTAAGTGCGAAAAGTTTTTATCGATGAAACCTGCGGCTAGAAAACGTCAAGTGATGTCACTTAAGTTGTGTTTTCGGTGTTTGAACGGCCACAATATTGACCAATGTAACTATAATTATAACTGCTACAAATGCAATTCTCCCAAGCATCATCATTTATTGCATTTTGACCTTCCTGGTTCGGGACCGGAAAGTCAACAGCGCTCGGCGGCGAGTGACTTTTTATCGGCTACTGCTCCTATGGCGGCTGAGTCTTCAGCGGGTGCTCTTCCGGTGAGTGCGGCTCCTGGAATCACTGGACTGACGGCGTCAATCGCCTGTGAGCCGAACATGTATCAACGGACGGTGCTACTTGCCACGGCGGTAGTGCGAGTACTGGATAGTAGCGGAAATTACCAGGAGGCGCGCGCGTTGCTTGATGGAGGTAGCCAGAGTACGTTTATTTCGGAGTCATGCGTGCAGCGGTTAGGTTTGAAGCGGTTCAAATCGAACATGGTCACAGTCACGGGACTGAGCGGCGCCCCTGTAAGCGGTTGCAGAGGTGCGGTCAATCTGACCATGCTGCCGAAATATGCGGAACAGCCGAGTCTTGTAACAACGGCGGCGGTTTTGAATAAAATCACGAATAATTTACCCGGATTTACCTTGCCGTCTCAGTTAGCGGATAACTATCGAGGACTGGACCTTGCGGATGAACAGTTTTACCTCAGTCGGGAAATTGACATTTTGATTGGTGCGGATTTAATCTGTGATATTATGCTTAGTGGCGGGTGCCTTAAGATCAATGATCACTTACCTCGGGCTATGAACACGGTGTTCGGTCACGTGTTGACAGGTCCAGTTACTTATGCGGTTTTTAATCCCTATCCAAAGGCGACGTACTTTTCACAAACATTCTTTTGTAACACGACCACGGACCAGATTTTAGAGCGATTCTGGGAAGTCGAGGACATTCCGGTTAAGGTTGAGGATCCTAAGGATATGGAATGCGAGTCTTTCTTTAAGTCTACTCATCAGCGGGATGAGCACGGTAGGTACATAGTACGCTTGCCTCTTTTAGCGGATAGGCCTAACTTAGGAAATTCGGTCCCATTAGCTGCGAAACGGTTCATGGCTACGGAGAAGCGGCTCCAGACAAATAATGCGTTTCGAATGAAATACGTTGATTTCATGCGGGAATATTTAGATACCGGTCATATGTCCCTGTGTGACGGGAAACCAGAGGACTATGCTTCGGGCGCGGGTTATATCATTCCACATCACGGAATATTTAAAGCGGACTCGGATAAAATACGGGTAGTGTTTGATGCCAGCTGTGCCACTAACAACGGGGTTTCTTTAAATGATTGTCTGCACGCGGGGCCTAAGCTGCAGCGTGATATAGCGGAAATTATCTGTAAATTTCGGTTACATCACTATGTATTCACGTCGGATATAAGAATGATGTTTCGCCAGATTTTGATTGCGGAAGCTGATCGGCCATACCAGCTTATCTTCTGGAGGGACTCACCGGACTTACCGTTGCGTTTGTACCGGCTAAACACCGTGACTTACGGTATGAAGTCAAGTCCTTACCTTGCTATTCGGGTATTGAGGCAATTAGCGGATGACGAGGAGTCGCGATATCCGGCGGCGGCGCGCCTTCTTCGTTCTTCGGTCTACATGGATGACATTTTAGGCGGAGCAGACTCTCTAGAGGATGCGATTCGGTTGAAACAGGAGCTAACAGACTTACTACGCTCTGGCGGGTTCGAGTTAAGTAAGTGGACGTCCAACAGCAATGATATTATACAGGACATACCAGAGGAGCATTTAGAGAAACCTCGGAAAATATTTGATGATGCGGATGAAACAAACTTTTACAAGGTTTTAGGCATTCAATGGGACGCTGGCAGCGATTGTTTTTCTTATCGTACACAACTCGACAATACAAGCGGATGTACTAAGCGGTCGATCCTCTCAACTTTGGCTAGGACTTTTGATTCTTTGGGTTGGATTTGTCCTGTCATTTTTCAGGGCAAGGTCCTCATGCAACAACTATGGCTGAAAAATTTACCTTGGGACGCGGAACCTCCTGCTGACGTCATTGCGGAATGGCGCGGTATTGTGGAGGAATTACCGTTGATTGCTCAGCTTCGAATAGAGCGATTTGTTTTGATTAATGTGAAGTCTTGCTCTCTTCACGGATTTTCGGACGCGTCGGAGCTTGGATACGGTGCGGCGGTTTATTTGAGGACCATAGGGCCTGAAGGGCAGGTCAAGATTAGTTTGTTAATGGCCAAATCGCGGGTGGCCCCGATCAAGTCCAAACTAACTATACCTAAACTCGAACTTAGCGGTGCGGCATTGTTGGTACGCCTTTTTAAGTATGTCGTGGCAGCCATCAGCGGGGATTTGGTGGTTGAAACGATTGTGGGGTGGTGTGATAGCACCATCGTTCTTTCATGGCTTAGGGTATCTCCCCATTTGTTACAGACCTTCGAGGGAAACCGGGTCTCACAGATATTGAATTGCGGTTTGGACATAGGTTGGAGACATTTACCCTCGGAGATGAACCCAGCTGATGTTGCAAGTCGTGGTTGTCGGGCATCGGAGTTGATCCAGCATCCCTTATGGTGGGGACCTGCTTGGTTAATGGGTAATGCGGATACTTGGCCCAAAAACATAATGGACAACCCTGAAGGCAACTTACCTGGGTTGCGTAAAACAAAGACAACGGTCAAGGCTTTCACGGGGATTGTCGAGGATGACACCATTTTTACGCGGTTTAGCTCTTTAAATATGCTATTGGCGGTCGTAGCATATTGCTTTCGGTTTGTTAATAACGCTAAAGGTGCATCTAAAAAACTCGAGGGAGCGCTGACAGTTTCAGAGCGGCGGTTCGCTTTGGAGCGGTTAGTTAAATTAGTTCAAAGAGCGGAGTTTGCTGATGATATTCAGTGCTTAAAGCGGAACAAACAGTGTTCCACGCGGATGAGAAGGCTCAGGCCTTTCATAAGTAATGACGGATTATTGCGTGTCGGAGGTCGCTTAGAGCATTCCGGGTTACCTTTTGGCAATAAGCATCCCATGATCCTGCCTAAGGCACACGCGCTCACGGTTTTAATCGTCGACCATTATCATATAATGTACTGTCATGCAGGTGCTACAGTCTTGCTGAGTGTATTGCAGCGACATTTTTGGATTTTGTCAGCGGGGCAAATAGTTCGGACACGAATATTTAAATGTATAAAATGTTTTAGGACAAAGGCGAGACCTACGGCGCCAATGATGGCGGCATTGCCTTCGGATAGGGTTAATGCAACTGGAGTTTTTCACACCGTGCAAACGGATTTTGCCGGTCCCTTTACTATCAAACATTCGCGTTTGCGGAACGCAAAGACATTAAAAGCATATCTCTGCGTATTCATCTGTTCCTCGTCTAAAGGTGTTCATTTAGAGTGCGTTACTGACCTTTCAACGGACGGTTTTCTTGCGGCTTTGACGCGATTTACTTCTCGGCGCGGTTTTCCGAGTGTGATTCGTTCAGATTGCGGAACCAATTATGTTGGTGCGAATCGATATTTAGATGAGGTACGGAAATATCTGGCTTCTCGAGAAGTTCAGCAGGGGCTTAGCGACGGCGCGGCCAAACATTTAATCACTTGGAGGTTTAATAGCCCTGCAGCGCCACACTTCGGGGGGCTGTTCGAGGCAACAGTTAAGTCAGCCAAGACTTTATTACGGCGGGTCATAGGTGAACAGGTGTTGACGTTCGACGAGCTGGTAACGGTATTCACCAGGGTGGAGGCAGTCCTAAACTGTCGTCCGTTGTGTCCTTTGACTCAGGACCCTCAGGAACTGGAGGTACTTACACCTGCTCACTTATTAATCGGTAGACCTTTGTTCTCGGTTCCGGAGTATAACTTTGAAGATGTTCCGAATTCGCGGTTAAACCGGTTCAATCTTATTCAGGCTATGTCACAGCGCCTTTGGAGGAAATGGAGCGAGCAGTATTTGCACACTCTGCAAATGCGTAGGAAGTGGACGTCACCGACGGATCCACCTAAGTTAGGTGATCTTGTCCTTATTAAAGAGGAAAATTTACCTCCTCTCAAGTGGAGATTAGGGAGGATTGAGGAGTTGCTGCCCGGCAAGGACGGCGTTGTACGGGTTGTTAAACTCAAGACCTCATCAGGCCCGATGATGCGGCCGGTAGTTAAAATTTGTAGACTTCCCCTAGACGATTAAATCACTAACCAACCAGTTTTAATTTAGTTATAAGTTGCGGTTTTCGGTGCTGTAATTTTGCGGTTATATTGCAGTTTATGTATTTCTTATTAACTAGTGTTGATAAAGGCTTTAGCCTTTCTCGGGCGGGGGAATGTTCCATTTTTAACGTTATTAAACAGTAGCAGCGATTTTGAACGCGACACTACTTGCAACATTACACATCATCAATCTTCACTTACACACATTAGGTATATTGTATATATTTATCTCGCTCATCGGGGTTTGAAAATGGGCGCGAGCCGAACAAGTGGCGCCGTCTGACGGAAACGACGGCAACTAGAGACTCAAAACATGGCGTAAGAAACTCACGCGCTAAAGCCGGCCGGCTCGCAATAAAATTGTGAAAACTCTGTGAAATCCACCAATTTTGGAATGTGGCGGCTCCTGGGGTGAGTGTAGGGCTTATATTTTATTATATAGTGTTTTTCCACGGCATTACACGGCGAGTTTGAGGTCTGAGACGCAAAAACCGACGGACACCTTGAACCAGTGCACGCGGGATTCATATGCTTTCTGCTAAAATTCTCCGACGGCGGATTCGAACAGCAGAAACATAACACTCATTTTGCAACAATGTTTCCACGTTGAAGAAAAACATAAATAACATTTCGTGACTAAACTTTTATAACCCGAATAAAATATTTCACAACTGACAGCCCTGACTTTGGGTGCGGAAGACAGAGGGGCGTAGCGGGGTGAAGGGGGAAGTAGGTATTTAAAGCGCGGCATTTGGGGCCTCGGTAAAGGAGATTCGCTTCTACGTTTAGTTATTGTTTATTCTTATGTCCCAGGCACCAAGTTACAATGTTAGTTAAAATGCATAATGCTAAGTTAGCGATTATCGAAAATCGAGATAGTGTATGGGATTGACGTAAGCTGATGACAGAGGCCCTAGCCAAGATGCATTACGCGAACTAGCGTTTCTATTCGTTTCGTTTTTAAACCAATCGCGGCACTGGTAGATGACGTGACACGAAGAGTCAGGGCCCCAGATCGTGTCGACTGCTTATGTTAACTCCATACATTTCGAGTCGGTAGAAAACAATAACGTTAGCAGCGTATGCTTCTTGGCTAGGCGAAATAAATAAAGTTCTTGTACAGGTAGGTACACGATTTTTAACTTCAACTTTATAACGCCATAAAATACGGGTGTTTTCAGTGCGACCTCTTTGTCTGTCTGTGCACCTTTTAATGACATCGCAGCGCAGGAATAAATGTACTGCACTGAAAAATAAAACTTGGTTGTGATTGTTGTGCATAAGCATCTTGATTCCACACGAGCTGAGGCTCAGGCAGACCTTTAATAACCGTTACTTTCGTGTAACGTTATCTTTCATAACGTATATTGGACGAATAACGTTATTATATAACGTTATTTGACGCCTTACCTGTAGCGGTATCCATTATAACGTTATCAAACAAAACACTATACGTGTAACGATGCTTCGGTCGCTTTAATAACGTTAATAACCGTTATTTTCGTGTAACGTAATTTTTCTAATCTGCGTTCGTTGTTTGCATTTTAAAATGCATGTTTTGTGATAAAGCTAAGTATTTTAGCTGGCTATTAGAAAAGGGACGGAATATATGTATGAACGGTCATCGAAAGGACGTTGGTTGCGATGTCTAAACGGACAAAAATCCATCCTTCTGGGACGCAAAATGCCTACCTAAGGAGCGGCAACAGTGCGTAGTTCATAAGTTTCATAACGTTGTTATAACGTTATTTAAGTATAACGTTATTACGATTTCGGTGTAGCGTAACCTTATGAAAAAATATCGATATATTTAAACGAAATTTTGAGCATTAACGAAATATAACGTTATGATAACGATATTATTCATAACGTTATAAAGGTCTGGCCTCAGGACGTTAGACACAGAAACTAAGATGTAATGTTAATTCACTAAAGAATTTGCTGTTGTTACTATCAGCTTTTAATTAAGAGAATTATTTTATTCAAGAGAATCTCTTATTGTTGGCTCTAATTTTTTTGAGGGAATAGTTAAATAATGCGATTTTTTTTAATACCTTATATAAGCATGCAACCCTTTACGCTGTACTAATGTACAAAAATAATGGGGTTGCAAAAATTATCAGCACTGCAAACAGAGGTATTCATACATTGGTAAAATCTATTTCAATGTTATTATAGACGCGCGTAAGCACGAATAAGCGGTGACTTCTTAAGAAGACATATTTCACAAAAGCTAGGCTTGACGCCAGTTGCTGTTCGCGGGAAACTCTGTGTGCTCGGTCCCCTCATAAGAACCTGATTCTACCTGCAAGTAAACTTTCCGACGGTATACGGAAACGCTTAATTCAGGCAATAAAACACACCCGACGTCTCAATTAAAAAGCCTGTAACTGGAACAATTCGGCGGGTATACGGTTCACACTCCGCTCGCGGGGGTCGTTGTCGTAAACAGGCCTTTTGTTCGAACAAGCCATTTTAACGACACGGCAATGTGGCGTGAGCTGCTTAACCAGTCGTGGAGGAGCTGAGAGGGTAGACTTAATTTTTCTCTTGTTTCGCTTTATGATTCTAAATCGAGTCGCTTAACATCATGTATATTTTAACCGCCTAAACACAGGCGTAAGAGTCCTTACGTTAAGAGATACATGTAACACCACAAAAGAGTAAATCAATTTTAAATACCTGTCTTAGTTCACTATAATTGTAATTGTGACGTAAGTTGCCATCGATTGTTACAGGAATTCCTACAGGAATAAGTTATAATTATAGTTATTAATGTAAATAAAATAACGTTTGGCAGTTTAGACGATAAACTTACGTTGAATTTTAAAATACACACACACACACACACACAAAATAAAGTTAACAATAATTTCAAAATTTAAGGACGAGACTTCAAAAGTTTCGGGGAACGTTCGACCTCTTCCACTAGTTTCACTTAGCGCCAGATTGCTCTATCCGAAGCTAGCTTTATCCAATTCCTGCCTGCTTATCGCTCGGATCTCGCTTTATAAACAGTCTGTAACGCGAAATGCAATAAGCGATAAGTGAGAAAATATAACTTGTGCTAGCTGTATGTGCAGACCTCGTTGCTGGTCGTCCTAAATTCCAATTACCGAGATGTGCTCTCCACTCTAAAACGCATCTACTCCAATTTCCATCAGTCCACACCTCGGCCTTGTAGGTCATTCATAAATATAAGAACGCATTGATTAATCTTACTTTGGCACTGTATGTAGATGCAATCTTCAGAAAACCGCCTAACCAAGGTAGGTAACCTTTTTCGCCTCATCAATCTAGCTGATGCTTCCAAACGGATCGGTCTTGGCATCGACTTTGACAAGACCATAATCATGGTCAACGATACGTGTACCTTGGGTAAATTTAGAAATAAGGCAGATAATGATGAAGGGTAGGGACTGGGGACGCCCGGCCGGAGCAGGCGGGCGGCCGATCGGTCTTCCCGTCGTCCCGCCCGAAATAAGGCAGAACCTTTACATTTTAATTAAAAATAAGTTGAATAAACTATTTTCATCAGCATGTTGATAATTGGACAAATCTTAACAAAAGTTAAGAAGTTTTACCTGTACGGCAAGTTTTTGCGTGGTTATTCTCTTGAGCACATCGTCGACGATCTCACCAACGATCCTTCGACGCTTACTCTGACGCAGGTCTGACAAGGAACGTCTACGAGCGCACGGATCAAGTAATGATCGCCGGTCGAGTCGTGCGCCAAACGGGCGCGTAATAGAATAACCCGCTGAAGTTTTACCGCCGACGTGTCAGAACAGTTCTGTTTCAGGTTTCAGCCCACACTTCAGCAGTACTCAGCTATTTGCTACTTCATTAAAATGTTACAACTTAATTATAGTTTGCGGTAACGTAAGTTTCTGGTTATCGTTTTGTTTTACCCGTGAATATTATGTTACTTTACAGTTAAGTAGACGTGTTAATTAATGAGTCCGCGTAAAAAGTACGAGGCCCCTATTCTATGCGTTAAATACAATGTTGTCTTTGACGTGTAATGGTACTGTTTTTAACTCGGCCGCCAATACTGTCAAGTAAATAGAGCTACGAGTATCAAAACGTTGACAAAACAATAATAGGTTAAAGAAAATATGGTTTTTACCACCTAGAATAGAGGCCCTGTTTGTAAAATATGCCCTTATGACATTTCTTAAGTAGGTACGAGTAGGTAGGTAGGTTTTGAGTAGGCTGATATTGCATTCGAGTAGCTACGTATCCATTAATAGTTCATTTTAGTTTCAGTTTTAGAACAGAAGAACTCGGTAACAAGGATACTAGAATCAAATAAGTGACGTTTGCGAGTAAACATTTAAAAATAATCACCCTGTACCGATGTAATTCCCCGAATAAGAATTTTATTCATTTAGTTCAAAAGTAAAAAACTAGAGTAGCATGAACCACTACGCGCTACACCCGTAACGCGTAGCAAAGTCTAACTACGAGAGTATTAGTACATTACGTACTGGGCTCACTGATTTTCTTACAAAATTGATTCTGTATGAATGTCCCATAAGCAGGCAACAGGGTGTCACCACTCAATCAGCCAGGCTCTAGGACAGAGGGCGGAAATCTGACGCCGGTGTCAAATTATCCTGCCCTCCTGATTTATTTGCAGCGGCTTGGTCACAAGAATAACATTCATGGGAAATTCATTGTTAGGCATACTCGCATTTTGGGAAAAACACCTGTCGGAGAAATTGATTCGAGAAAGGGTGTATAAGATTAGGAACTCAATTCATAATAGCTAAGCTAGCGAAAGTTAGCGAATATGTTATGGTCTAAGATCCGACTAGGAGACGACCTTCATCGGGCTGTTTATTCGATAAAAAGTATTTTATATCAAATTTAATATGCTAAGTAATATATGGCGAATAGGGTGACTGAAAATTTTCAGTCCAGTCCTTATATAATTAAAAAAAAAACTGAAAAGTTATATATTTTTTTAAATTGCTATTGTTTTTTTTTCAAATCATATACCTATATAAGGACTGGACTGAATTTTTTCAGTCAACCTATTCGCCATACATTACTTAGGGCCACTTGCACAGAAAATTTAACCCTGGGTTAAGACACTAACTCGAGTTAAAATGACAGTTTTCGTATGAATCTGACGTTTACTAACTCGGGTTAGTGTCGTAACCCAGTGTTAAATTTTCTGCGCAAGTGGCCCATAGCATATTAAATTTGATATTATAATACTTTTTATCGAATAAACAGACCGGTGAAGGTCGTCTCCTATTCGGATCCCCTACTATTAGATATGTACTATATGTATAGTCGATGTTAAGAAGATAAAAACCCCGATGTACTCGTAATTGCAACCCCTTCTTTCTGAACTGATATATTTTAAACGGGCCAACCTAACCTTAAAAAAATATCTATCCATTAAGTAGCAACGATGCCACAGACGTACACACAGATATACATATAGACACACAATTACTCAGACACACATACACAAATACTCAAATACACAAGTTAAACTTATAACACCAACTTATAATTAGAACCTCTAAACGAAAAACGAACCAAATGACCACATTTTTTATGAAATCTACCTAAAGCCTACTGATTAATTGTGCAAGGGGTTAACAAACCCCTATAGCTACAGAGCCTTTTCAATTACTTCATCAGTCACCGTCGCCGTGCGGTGCTCACGCCGCGTGCACCTGACCTGACTCCCTCGTGAGTAATTCACTGTTGCGGTGATATCCTCTTAAGGAAGCCAAGGGGAGTTCTATACAGAACCGGCTTCACTTGACATTTCCACCAGGTAATAACACGGGGCGGCATGTGTCTGCTTTGGTGGTTTGCCAAAGTAAGGACCGACCCAATTCGGTTTTGAAACAAAAGAATACTTAGTAGGTACTGTTCATTTTCTCATATTTACGTCATTGTCGGCATCTTTATTTGCTAAGATATTAGTATTCCGCACTCGGGCGCAATACGTATCTCTACTACGGAAAACAATGGAGGCGGTCGGGTTGTAATGCTGAGCATTATTCCGGTAAGATGAAAATATCCTCCATATTCACTGTGAACACTTTGTTTAATACGGAATTGCGATATTAAGCGCTTCAAGTTTGTTTGGTAATAGCATTGAATGGAGGAAAGCTGTAATAATTAAGTAGCGTATTTTGGAAAGATTGTAGAATGATCCAGGTAGCTAACAGGCCTTTGTTTAAGAATTACCCAAAGCTTTATATTTACTTCGAGTAGCTATTTAAGAGAAATAAATAACCAATGCCTGATTGCTACCAAATAAATCAATATTAATATTTGAGATGTGGGCATATAGACGCATGTTGGCCATAAGCTGGACAGACCGAGTGACCAATGTTGAAGTTCTGAGTCGATTTGGGACGAAACGTGAACTAATGCAGACCATCAAAAGGAGAAAAGTTGCCTATCTAGGTCATGTACTTAGGCACCCAAGATACGAACTTCTGCAATTAATAATGATGGGCAAAGTTGCTGGAAGAAGAGCTGTCGGGCGCAGAAAGAAATCGTGGCTGCGAAACATTCGGGAATGGAATGGAGTCACAAGTGCAGCTTTTCAACCTCGCCAAAGACCGCCAGAAGTATGCGGAGCTGACTGCCAACCTTCACTAGTTGGAGAGGTACTATAAGAAGAAGAAGAAATAAATATTAGAAGACAATCTCACACAAATGGATCTAGTCTCAAACTAAGCTCTAGGCTTAACTATTTGTACTTGTCAATAAAAAACATACTTATACATTATGTATAGAGGAATATATACTTAAATATACAGGGTGACTCCTAAGTCATGAACCAAAATTATGGATTCTAACGCAGCATTTCAAGGCGAATTCAGTGCATTAACTCCAAATACCAGCAACGAAACTTAGTTGAAAGTAAAACTTAATTACTTTAAAGAGTAAAAGTTACCAATCGTGTGGTCACCCTATTCTACTAGAGGAGTTATGTAGATTAAAATACCCACGAGTCTATGACGGTTCAACGTAAGAAGTTGGGTAACCATGACACTCAGTAAATTTAAAATTAATATTTTTTATTAATTACCTATTACAAAATATTACAATATAAGTGTTAAGTGCGAGTGCTTTTACTAACGGTAAAGAGCCAGAAAAACATATTTGGGTTCACGACTTGGAATCGAAGTCACCCGGTATAGGAAACATCGAAGAGTCGGGAAAATATACTCGAGCTGATCACACAAATTTTGCCCCCATCGTAAGCAAGGGTCACTACAAACTAGACTAACCGCTCTGAGGGCCCTGCCAAGATGCATTGCGCTAACTAGCGTTTCTATTCGTTTGTTTTTAAACCAATCGCGACACTGGTAGATCACGTGACTTTTCGTATCACGTCATCTACCAGTGACGCGATTGGTTTAAAAACGAATCGAATAGAAACGCTAGTTAGCGCGATGCGTCTTGGCAGGGCCCTCTGAACGTAAACCTTTCTCAAGGACTGCCACATTAGCCTCGATATACCGCTGCTCGCATTTGTCGAATCCCGCGACCCAACAAAAGTAGCAGCTTCGTTAAAATATGTAGGTACAGTCGGCCTTATAAGTAACTGCACACTTTAATGCTTTGTCACTTTAAGAGAATTGTAAGCCGAAGCTCAAATCGCGTAGATAGCTTACAAAAACAAAACCATTCAAAGGAGGGTGAGCAAATTATCCTATTGACCAATAAGGAGAAGCGATATGTCACCGGATAGGTAATTCTAAGTTGTAAAACTATTACTATGGCAGGTAGACCAAAATCTTTGTGTGAAATAAGTTATCGCTATGCAAAGACGGCGGTATTTTATAGTAATTATGCTAAAGTCCTCTATGTAGACGTCCCGATGTTCCAGATTTAAAAAAAAAACTAAGTTATTTGACGTTTCCCGCTACACAAAATCGTTGTAGAATTAAAAAGGATATCCGATGATATAGTGCTTATTGTAATTGGTTTCTAGGCCAGCGTTCATACATGTTTGCCCATTCTCCTTTACTTAGCTCTGGTCGATAACATTTTTTACCCCTAAAGGCCCAGCCACACCGCTTGCGTGACGTGCACTTGCACGTGCGCGTTAACTTTCCACTGCGTTGTATAGTATGAATTCTCATTACGACATGTCACTATACAACGCAGTGGAAAACGAACGCGCACGTGCACGTGCACATCACCCAAGCGGTTTGGCTGGGCCTTTAATCAAGTCGAATTTCCACGATTTTTGAATATGTTGTAGTTATAATGAAAAACTAGGTACGTGTTCGTTTCCTTTTTTTTATTCGTTTAATTATTTTCTTGGAAAGGAAAACATACTACTGACCTAGTTTTCATAATATCTACATCATGTTAAAAATCCGTAAAAATCGGACTAGGTTTAAGGGAAAAGAAACGTTATCACATTTTGTATGGACGTTTTCAGCTTTACAATCCTTTAACTTGATATTTTTATTATTTAAATTTAAATACCATTGTTATACCTCAAATGATACGTAGTTCCTTAATAAGGCAACTTTTAGGAAGAAGATAAAGCAGTGTAGGCACAGGGGAGTTAAAACTTGCTCGCTCAACCCGGTGCCTGCTGGCGACGATTCGCTGCGTCATCGCGAGTTCTCAACTAAGTTCAGAACCTAACTGCCGACCTACCTTCCTATTTGCTTTGCTTTTCCTGGCTTATAATATAATTTATAATTTATAAAACAGAAAAAGCAAAGCAAATAGGTTTAGTAATTTAGTTGAGAACTACATATACAGTGTGTTACCAGCACTCTGGCTTTTTTGCCAATGACAAACCATGACATTAATTTAATTAATAAACAAATTTTCAACAAACCGTTAACTTTCTAACAGCAATGTAAAGCACAGCAATTTGAAAAGTGTAAATGACAGTCGACGGATACTTTGATTATTATGATTTGCCCCCGTACCACGACATGCCTTGTACTAAGCGACAGCGATACTGATAACGATGAACCCGCAGCACATGCACTACATAAAAAATGGTCAGTATCTAAGAAAATTAATTATGAAGTACTTGCAAACAATTCCTAAAGCAACATATTATCGGCAGTTTTAATAAATGGCCGCATGCCGGTTACACACTGTATATAAACCGTAGGTAAAGTCTGAATGTTGGTAGCAAAACTAAAAATATAAACTTGTTCTTGTGTAGAGCTCCATATTTTTAACAGATCTATTTTTCTTTGATAAATTTGAATTTGCTCCTGAGTTTTTTTAAGTAATAAACATGTAAATAAATTAAAATATGAAATTAAAGTTCAGGAAATATGAATTGGCCGTCTGTAATCTTCACTAAGATCTTTATGTTAATATTAAACAAAAGGTAATCGTAAAACTTCCCTCGTTCTTCAAACAGCACAGTGGGTTGGAAGGTTAACGCAGAAAAAAGATCGCAAAAGGTTTGGATAGACCCTTTCTTTCCCTGGCCAAATCATATTTCCTGAACTAGGTAGTTATATCTGTGAATTCGACAGACATCACAAAGTCTAAAACATTGCTGTTGCCAAGACTATAGTCTACATCACCTATACCAAACTTAAGTAGGTACCTACATATTGTAATGCCATGGTCAATAAAACAACGTATTAGGGTCATAATCATAACCAATATGATACGAAACTGACAAAATAGTGGCGCCGGGTAAAATAACAAAGATGTCAAGATTTAAACTCCAAATATTTATGGGGCCATTACAATAGAGTAGGCACTTACTACAGGTACGGAAGTTGGGACTAACTTGTCCAAGTTGAACCGTAAATATGGACCCGGATAACTCTCGTCACCTGCGCTTGCATTTAATGTAATGAATTGTTCAACGACTTAGTTAAAAGTACTTACCCTTTCAGGGAAAGGTAGGAAATCGCAGTAACAAAGTTAATTTCCAAGAAATGAAAAACGTGATACGTGTCTGACTTCATCAAATTAAATAAGAAAATACCAACGTTTTCCCTTACCAGGAAAATGTTTTTCCTAGACCCATGTTAGTTAACGCCCGTTATTTTATTAATGGAAATACGGATGTAGAAAAGTCGGAGATAAAAAAATGTAATAAGCAACTATACGAGTACACACATCAAAAATGTGTAAGGCCGCATTTCCACTTGCAAGTTATTGCTGTAAGTTCTGAGACGCAACTATGGGTAAGAGTGAGTGGCAAATATCCGCATCTCTGTTTTGCATATAGCTTTGTTTCAAAACTTACAGCAATAACTTGCGAGAGTAAATGCGGCCTAAGGATTAAAAATATTCCTACATTATTTTGATATTTTGCAATGTACTCGTATCGCAACGCAAAACATTGCAAAATATTAAAATAATGTAGGGATATATTAGATCATTGGACATTTTTGATGTGTGTATAATGAAATATATACTGAAATGTCATAAATGACATGACTTTTTTATGAATACTGTAAGCCTGTTGTTAGAAGATAAAATATACCTACTTATTTTACTCAAATCTGTCATAAAGTTTACCAACTGTGATTATGTAAATTAAATTGGTTCTATTGCAGTAAGTATAATGATATGAACAAATGTTTACCCTCGTGAACGTAAGGTACCGAGTTCGAATCCAATGTGCAGTCGATTACCCGATTCTTGTACAGTGATGAAAAATATGGTGAGGAAGCCTATATAAGGACAGAGTTGTGTGTGAAAGAATAGTTAATTATTGTACAAGATTAAAATGTTTCCAAAAGGGTCTGTCCGTCAGTGCAAAATAACAAAAGGTATTTTAATTAAAATTTAATTCTTACCTCCTTATTATAAATATTGTATCGTAATTTTTTTAAATATAATTTAAAAGAAGCGAGAGTTCTCATTAATTCAATATGCAAACTGCTGTACCTGAAAAATGCTGAGAGCTTTCACGTGCAGCACGACCTGCAGAAGAAACAAGAACACCGGCGCAATTCAATTAAGCATTTTGCTTTATAAGCGGAAAGTAAATAAAGCACAAATCCCTGATTGAATGCCGGAGGCTGCAATAGTCCTAGTCGGGTTGTTTACGGTCGCGGATGGGCATGTTTCTGAAAGAGATAATTTCAACAGGGTCCTGTGTGACTAATAACGGAGAAAAACTAACGTTCAGTGGGATTATTGTTCGAATTATGACCAAGAAAACGTTAATTAACTTTTTTTAAAGCGATTCGTAATAGGTACCCAAGTCTACTTGAAACGCTTTTAGCGGGCAATTTCCGGCAAACTTAATTGAAAATTTGGATGATTTAATTTTATGCGAATATTGCTGATTCACTGTTATTATTACGCTCCGGTAGTTTTGAAAGAACTCGATGTTTCACCTCGAGAAAGTAATAGGATTATATTAAATGTGCTAATCTTCTTTCGCATTAAATCTACACGTGATGTATCTCCGAAGCAAACACATGGTCCAGTTATTTTTCAAAGTATTTTCATACTTGCCTACTTGATCATTATTTTATCATTTAGGGCATACCAAGTTTTTATAATACTCAACCAACCGACTGTTACTTACAAATCTAGCCACGTCATGACCTCATTTTATCTTCCACAACGAATAGTTTTACTAATCGCAGAAAACCCTTCTAATTTAAATGTTACGCCGCTGCGGCGTATGAGACGAGATATAAAACCCGTCCTAGGTTTTAATTAAAGCATGAAGTATTCAAAGGCTGTAATAACGAGCCGAGCTGAACTTACGTAAGTTAGGCAGGCTGGAGTTTAACCTGAATGTAGACATGGGACCGAGCCGCCTCGTGTTCCGCCGTGACACCCCCTCGACCCGGCGCATCCACCACGCTGGTATTGGTTCTCTGTAGGTAACTTAAAACCAAGTTTGTATCTTATGCGTTGTTGATACACAATATACCGGTATGTAGAATATCATGCTACCCGTTTACCTGGGACATTTCGTATTCTATATTGAATCTACCCTCTCTTTTCCCCTTAATTAACAAAGTGTAATTCTCCAATGTCGAGTTTCGCATAAATACTATTTAGCTCAATTAGAGAAACAAGTCCATGGATATCACTCGCGAGGACAATTGTTCGGTTTAAGACTGAGGTTAAAGAGTATTAAGCTCTGGTGGACTATACATAAGCACACGGGGTTAGCGCCACGCGCTTCTGTCGACTTCTGTCAAGTTAAAGTGCGCTTGAAATATGCTCTGTCCTTAGCTGTCATTATGACATTTGAATTTTACAGAAAGGGACAAAGAATACTTTAACTAAAATAGTTTTATTGTGCGTTGAGGGCTAGTGTTGTAACCGATTTAAAAACATTGGAAGTATCAAAACCAAAATCTTTAAAAAAAAATCGTTGTCTATCTAGTTGGCAACTTCTAGAATGCAGTCACCACCTATAAACCCCTCGAATCTATATTTTACATTAAAACCAGTACCCAGATTTTCCTTTTTATTATTGTTTTAAATATTAGTACGTACATAAATTAATTTAACATTTCGTGTCAGTCGAGTGTGGAGTTTTATACGAGTACACAAATTGATCGTGAACTTTTGACTGATCCTATCAGAATGGGTAGGTACTTCTGAGAAGTCGACATTTATAAATTGGCTTAGTTGTAACCGAAGCGAGAGGCTTGCTCCGACCCTCGGAACCTTTTTATGCAAATCTTTGAAGATGTGCGGAGGTTTTTAATGAAACAGCAATTACGCTAATGCCTTGCATTCGTCACGTGTTGAATCTTAGATAGAAAGAGGAATGAAGAAAGAGGAATTTAAATAGCGTCACTTTATTGATTTAATTTAGAACTTGAAATTTTTATGGTCCTAAAGGATATAAAACCAGGCGAATTTTCATTTTATGTTCAAAACTTCTTTCGTGGACAAATACGAAATGAACTACACGAGTTGAAATAGGTCGCAGTAAAAATAGAAATTCACTGAAGCGGCTCTCACCGTGAACGCAATCTAATAAAAAAAGTGGATGACTCCCTTACGCAGCTGGAATTTTAATCAATTTTGCGGCCAATAACTGGAGCCGCGCGCCGGCTCTTCGCAAATTACCGCCTAAAACTGTTTGCGCGGACTATATTCGTCAGGATAACGCTCTTAAATTAAAAAAAGCGGAGTCCGTCTTGGCAATTTGCATAACAGGGTCGATTACGTAAGGAGTTTGCTTTGCACACTGAGGGCAAAAACCGGCCGCCTATGCATAGCTAATCACTTAAGTGTCGAGGGCTTTGTGGGGGTTTAACTATTAATCAAACAATATTGGGATGGTTACTGTTATTATGAAGTATACGTAAGTAATAAATGAATATGATTTGATTTGAAGTAACGTTGACAAGCAATAGTTAAAAGGTACTTAGAACGATGCAATTTTGCAGGATGAAATATTTATTGTAACAGGGAATCAAGGTACAATGTTTTGAGCCATTAAAAAGTTGTTTCCTCTGCGAATTGTATGAAAGAATAAACAAAAAAACACCTACAGCACAGCTCCATTTGGTGTTGTACAGTGTGGCCATTGTGTGGCTTCGTCAGAATTGTCCTTTTATTGTCAATAAATACGCGGTCGGCATTGTTTCCCAGAAGGCTTTAAATAAATCTCTGAATATCATGAAAATGAAGTCGTAAAAACGCCATAATGGACTAATGTCCGTTGGCGTACAAAAATAAACAGAGCTATATTATTTCTGCAGAATACTTGATTTGATCACAATTAAATTAATCTTAAATACAAGTCATGTCTAAAATTTCTGTGCTTACAACAATCATTTCTTTGTTTCAGATTCGACGAAAACGAACAAATTGCGAAAGAGTTGTCAAGCTGTCACGAGATCAACGTACGAACAAAGGGTGCTGGAATAAAGTTAAATAGTTTGAATCTGGTTTGGGTGAAGAGTGCTGGCTGAAGGGGGTGAGGGGACCATGCGGCGACGGGGCGGCGGGGGATAGCATGACAGCGCGTGCCACGGCGGCCTGATGGCGCTAGTGCGCCGGATACTAGGTGACGCCCAGGTGAGCTGCCAGAGTTATTCTAGTTTTGGCCAATATTTAAATACAGACACGACATTAGTGTAAAGAATTAATTACCCTTTTTGTTTGAAGCCTTTGAAAAGTTACTAATCCACTGTTACCCATTTTCAAGTGAGTGGACTTTGCTTTTTCAACGTAGTCATGACATGAGTCGCTCACATGACATATGTGACATATGCGCTATGCGGTACATACATGTCGAGACAAGGAGGCTCTACATATTCAATAATGGATAAAGTCTTATAGAATTTTAGTTCAATTTTTATTTTAATGTTATTGACGTTACATGTGTGATGATTTTATTTCTGCTAGTTTTAATAATAATTATTTATTATTTTATTACCTTATCATGTGACTTACTTTTAAATTTTATGATTGAAAAAATGACCTGCTGCTGGATTTTCTTGCGGCGGTTCTTCTCCGCGATGATGGTCTTGTCCGAAGCGCTATTGCTAGTAGATTTACTCTATATTACCGACGTGTAAAAGAGCCCTTATGTGGCCAATTTATTTAATAAGTAAATGTTTTGAATTTAGAAGCAATAACTAAGATGAGAACTCTCGCTTTAGACAATCAGGAGCTAGACATTTGGATGCGCGCACAATGAAAGAACAGTGGTAGGCTAGTGGAAAAAGGGGGCCTTAGGGACCATATTCACGGCTAAAGTTCGGTTGGTTTGTAAAAATACTTACCTCTCCTTTATTCTTATGTAACTAACTGGCAATAGAATCGGTGGTCGATAAATTTGCGTGGCTGCCGTTGCGTGACTAGACTTGTCTTAGTTTTCCGGAAGTTTGCTGCCGGTGACGAGCGGCTGGCAGGCGCCGGGGGTATCGAGTCAACGGGAAGCTTAGATAATCCAATAGTTGGGACCTTGTCTGAATACTTTATTATTTCATTGGTCATTTAATGAAGTTGGGAAAAGGTTAATGTGAGATAAAATCAGAAAAAGTACTATGCATATGCATTCACCATTGTAAAATACAGTTTACTCGTACCTATAAACTGGGTTTTATTATATATTTCTGGGTTCGCCGAAACTCAAACTGTGATCAAAGTAAGAGTATTAAGTATTTATTTCTGACATCTGTGTAATTGATATTGAAGACTATAGTGAGATATATATCGGTATTGGATGTGATTAGCGAAGAAGGTTGGGGAGAAACGTGCTCTTATATGGTTTGAACGGACGGATTGATTGGCGATGATACAAAGCTGTGGTTAGGCCGTTAGACTAATCGAATACTTGCCCAGTGGGCCTAGACAAGTAGTTTCTCGCAAATGTTAATAACTGCAGAAATCAAAGAATGCAACTTGGTTTGACCCCAAGTCAGTACGAGTAATTGCATAGAAGCTGTATGCTGGAAGGCACATTGATACCTATTATGCATATTTACCATTTTATTCAACACTAGCTTCTCCTAGCGACCATCGGTCATCCCACGGGAACTGTACATTTTCCGGGATAAAAATTAGCCATTGTGCTATTCCAGACTATAATCTCTCTGTGCCAAATTTCATCCAGATTCGTTCAGCCGTTATGGGGTGATTGAGTAACAAACATCCAAACTTTCGTAATATTAGTAAGATTGGGTTGATTTACAATTTTAAACATAAAACTTCCGTGAGACTCAGACTTATTAAGGAGATCACAACGGGTTACTCACCTAAATGCCTAATGTCGAAAAACGCTCGACATATTTCGGGATCGTCCGGAGTCCCTATTCATGAGCAGAGGCGGCCGCAGCACGACGAACACTGCGGGCCAGCGCTCTGTAAGCCCGGCGGCTGCTCGGTGCGAACGGCGTGGCTGGCGAAAAACTACCCCCGTTTTCCTCATTATTGCAATTCTCAAATGAAGGGTCACACACAACACTAACTACGTCGACGGTCGGACGGTTGTCGAGCGTTTTTCGATATTATTTACGTGAGTAACCCTTTGTGATCTCCTTAATAAGATTAGGTTGATTTATCAACATCATTACTGCCGAAAGACTCTGCTCTCCTAAACGGTGATGGCCAGTTTGTGCTACTCGCATCCGCTGGTTTCCCGTAACTCATCACCAAGTCTTTAGTTGATTAGCCAACGTCTAGCGCAACACAATTGTCCGCAACATGTTAGCTTTAAATCCTGTTATAACTGTCGTAATCATTGTTAATCAGCAACAAATTAACCAGGAAATCGGCTGCAGGAAGCGTCACTTACACATTCATAAAACGCAGCTATTAAACACGACCCAAGCGGCCATTACGTCAAATGGTAGCAGGTGAATTAACTAAATAGAGGGCATTCATTGCTTAGATTAATAGGCAGAGATAAGGCATCGTCGGCCCGAGAAATGTGGCGGTTAATGCGGAGCTCACGAAGCGAACTCGCTTTCATAAAGCATCTAATAATTCATTAATGCTATGAATAGGGAGCCACCGAATTATGTATTTACATGCCAGGCTTTTATACTGGCATATTGTGCTCATTGTTGGATGGGTCTTATCGTAATAATTATGTGATGGGTCGCTTTGAAGCATAAATAACAGACTTGCGCACAATCCTTCCAAGATTTCAAGTCTCTACCGCCATTGTACCTACTACCAACCAGCTTAAGCGCAGAACCTTGAGATTTGCAGTAGCTTAACTTTTTTGTACAGTCAACGAATTGGATTCCTGGTCCACTATGGACTATATTAAAGTGACGGTTGTATACCAAACGTAAGAGACTTCTAATGATTTGGTGACGTCACGTTGACATAGTCCATAGTGGCCTAGGAGTCAAATTGGTTGACTTACATTACAGAAATTACTTATTTTAAAAGTTATAAAGTCTATAAACTCCTAGGAAACACTCTCGCCATCGATATGATCCCGATAATTCTTCTATTATTGATGCACACCTTTTCTCAATTATTACTGCATTATGAGGGGTCAGACCGTACCCAAGAAATACCACAGGGTCCCTTTTACTAAGTCTAGGCTATCTGTCTGTCAAAATACTGTATCTTAATATTATTCGAGTAGGTAATATTGTGTTATTATAGTACTTCTAAGTGTGATAATCAATTCTTAAACGGTCCCTATACCAGAAACAACCAAGATATTTTTGACGAAGTCTTTATAGATTAATAAGTTATATTACCTTTAATAAACAACAAATACAAATTATTAACTAGCTAATTCATGAAATCAGCTCGATTTTTAGATGGTCAACCAACCTTGGGTTGCTTTTGTGGTTGCTGAACTCTTGTGGATGTATTTTTTTTGATGAGTTTCCTTTGCCAATGGATTAAAAACACAGCTACTATTTTTTTTCCAAACAGGCGAAACTCCGCAAGATGGTGGACGAGCAGGTATCGGTGGGTGCGCGGGTGGAGGCGGAGGCGGAGCCCGAGCCCGCCGACCCGCTCATCACGCCCGCCAGCTCGGTGTTCGGCGCGGACCTGGAGCGCCCGGCTCCGCCCGAGCGCCGGCTGCTCATGGGCACCCTCGACAAACCCCGCAACAGCTCCCTTAATGGCGACAGGGAAGCAACGCTTAACCGGGGAGCGAGGCTGTCCATTAGAAATGGAAAGGACAACCCTTTTATAGGTTCTTATATCATTCAATGGTTTTTAAACACCGCTGTTTACATGGAAAATTGTTCCTAAATTTTTATTCCCCAATAATGATTCCTATTTTATTTTTACGTCACATCCATTCTGACGTAAAATAATGACGAATGCTTTATAAAAACGATCACTCTCCCGCAAGTTAAAAACAAATTGTTCCCGAGCGAAGCCTTTGAATTGAAAGATCTAAGAGAACAAGCTCTTAACATTTATTTGTATGTATCTACGTCAAAACCTTTTTATGGACAGCCTGAATCAATTGAAACTGGCCACAAACACTTTGCATAACGAAAGAAAATCAAGGCGGAATTCGTTTGCTTTTTCCTTTTGTTGTTTTGTTTACGGATTTTTTTGCCGATAATCCGTACGTTTTGAGAATCAATAGCGTAACAGAGATTGGTCTCATAAATATCTTACAGTGCAATGCAAATAGCTCCAAAAAGACCTATGTTAGTCTAATTGGCTTTACCCGCACCAGTTTTTTTTTATCTTCTGTTGCACTGTTGTCCCCTGATATAAATAATAATAATACTTATTACTAAGACTTTACGTGTATTTGAATAGATGTGCTTAGTTTCAGACGATGACAATAAGGAGAATCATGCAAACGGTAAACTCGAATCGCCAGTCAGGTGGTCGACTCAGAACGGCAGTGATAGCGGAACTTACGCTGAAATTGGTAACGAAGGGAACAGCAATGCTAGCGAGAGGAACGTGCTGGACCCTGCAGACAGTTCTGAAGAGGAGGTTCCTCTACCCGACGCTACCTCGCCGGGCCGAAGCAGTGACGGGCCCGAACCTAGAGCTGATATAACCGCCACGCTTGAAGGAGGTTGGACTTTTTATGTTATAGATACTATTTGTTTAGTTAACTTAGTTAACATTGAAAAATATAGATATTTGTTTACCAAGAACAATAGTTAAAAGTAATGATATTAAGGTAGGTTAATATCATTAGTTTTTTCTTGAAATAAATGACTACGAGGTTAAAATATTGTTGGACGCCGACTTCAGTTGGACTGACCTATTTGTCGATCAAAAAAAAAAAAAAAAAAAAAAAAAAAAAAAAAAAAAAAAAAAAAAAAAAAAAAAAAAGGTAGGTTAGATGACTATAAGTTCGTCAGCAACAAGAATATCTATTTAATAACATAAAGGGCATTGGGTAAATTTGTTTCAAGAATATTGTTTTGTGAATTTTTTTTTCAGCGGCCACGGATGATTTTTACATAGATATTTAGAGGACCTCTAAATACACATAGATACGAGTATATATAATTTATGGCGGTAAATAATATCGGAGCGGAGATTTTAAAGATTTCATTATTCAGTTTTTAGTACAAAAGTACGCCCAAGTATGAATATTTAAATATCTCGGCTCCGATGCACTTTAGAGTATTACATTACATAACAAAATATGTTTGTTTTTAATAATTCTATCATAATTTACCACTTTTACCACCTTGAAAATGTATGAATTTTAAAAATGATAACACTTTTACCCAAACCCCTTTACAATGAGTAGATAGGTAAACATCACGCATTACCAAGTAAGTATTTTCTATTGTTAACTTTCAATTACATTATTTATAGGTATAAATTAGTAAGTACTTTCTTATTTATTCGCTTACATGTTTTAATAAAAAAGTACAGAGCTCGAAAAAACAAGTTCAGCGTAACAAAATTCGAACTTAAACAGTTATAATATAATAAGACACGAATTTCGTGTTTTTGTTTATCTTAAGCCCTGTGTTCTAGGGGATAATAGTTGGCAACTGGGAAAGTCCAGCTGCCCTGTTTGTTTTGCCGATAAGCTGGAGCAAGTTCGGAACCAGTTGGTAATTCCTGGTTGACTGTTGCAAGTTGAGGTGGGTTTTAATAATCCTTCTTTGTGGGAAGCATCGTACATGGAATATGTTATTTTGATAAATATAAAATGATTCGTTGGTTCAGTAATAGCTGCTTTTTAACCGACTTCGAAAAAGAAGGAGGTTATACGTTCCACTGTATTTTTTTTCGTGTTTGTCACCGATTACTCCGTCAATTGTGGACCGATTTTAAAAAATCTTTTTTGGTTTGATAGAGTTTACTTGTCACCAAATCTGTATCTGATGAGGGGATCAGTGAGGAATTGAGGGACTCCTCAAATATTGAAGGCAAACATATAACGATTTTAGTATTTTTAGTAACAAGTCCAGCATTTGCATTCAGCAAGTATCATTTGGTGAAGTGGAACTGATGATTCTTCATTCTCTCCACTGAAATCAAAATTCTGTCAGTTTTATTTTTTTAGGTTCCTTAATTTCACATGTAGGGTAACTTATCAATTCTTAGATTCATAGCTATTTGACACCTCATGAATAAACCCCATCACGTAGAGGTTGACAGGAAAAAACGCCACATTAAAATGCAAGGGAGCTAACCCCCGAAAAAAGTTTCACCTAATTTCATTGTTTACTTTTGTGCGTGCAAGAAATGTCCATAGATAGGTAGTCGTACAATATCACAGTTTCGTCTCATAAGCTCTTAAGACGCATTTCACCAAACAGGAATAAGACGTACCTACTCCGAGATTAGTCTATACAAATTCGGCGTTTATCTAAGTATAAGACCTTACTCCAGTTTGGTCGAATTAAACCTTAGTAGTATAGGCATATTTTGATTAAAGACGGCTGTGACACTTCTTATTCGGTTACGCAACTCTTTAAAGGCAGATTTTTTATATTAAATGTCTGAGGTATTAAGTACGTAGCCTCATGTTACAATCCGGGTCGACACTTGTATTATTAGAATCCAGCAGTACCGGGAAATATGAAAACAAAGAAAAAGCATACTTTCATAATACCCAACACATTATCCACGCAGCAGCACAAGTAAAAAGGTATTGTTTCGTAATTCCGCAGGAGATGAGTAACTGGTTGTGCAAGCGACCACGGCCGCCCCTCGTGGATGGCTCCTAATGAGCCGGCGCCGTGGGGAACGAGCTCATTTGCCGTCTAACTGCACAGCCAAGACACCCCCGCAACTTTACCAAAATGAAACTTTCCCACCACGTCGTAATTTGTCATTCAATTCTTCCCTCGATCTTTAATTAAAATTTAAGCCTTTAGCACGTACTCATTATACACTTATTTGCCCGTAAAAGTTTTAAAGTTGTTTGGGAACGAGAATTCGAGGCCCATTCCGGGAAACAAAAAAGGAACATCAGTCTTAAATCGCGTTAATTAATTTGGTAAAAGATTCGGGAATCTTGTATTGAATTCGCCAGAGTGGATATAAATATGGGATCACCAGGAAATTGGGACACGCCGTGCGATTTATCTACCTTCTCCTTAAACGGAGCAGACTCGAAGCCTCGGTAATGCGAGCTCAAAAGCGCCGCAGCTCATTTGCTTTAAGATAATTTTGTCGCAATCTTCTTTGGTTAATTTTTCCCATTCGGATAACTCAACGGGGAGAATTTCTATACAAAAAGAAACGCTTATCTTCAGATAACCGGGAAACGCTCCTTCCAATATTACTTGTTGGTTATTAGCCTCCATTTTTCCCGGATAATTATAAGAGCTGTATGAAGGAGAATAATGACGATTGGTGAGAAGATGTTGCCCGGTGAATGCAATAAGTATGTCTGTTTGATTGCAAGAAGCTAGGCCGGAGGAGCCGTCGCGCACACCTGCGGCCGGCGGATGCGTGTACGTGCGAGCAATCGATTTGTCTGGACCCGCCCGGCTGCGGCTTTCGTGACTAGGGAAACTTTCACGTTATTACTATGTTTACGTCGCCATAACCTATTCCATTTGTACGACTGCGGCGGCACGCTACTTTAACTAAAGCTTTTATATAACGCTGAAGGCTAATGACGGGTATAACATAAGCCTCTGTAAACAACTGTGTTCCAAGTTCCAACTTTGTATAGGTAGGTACTTACTTGAACTTTTAACGACAGGAAAACTTTGTAAAGGACGGAATGTTTGTAATATATAACTTATTGAGATAGTTTTATGTTCAACGCCAACTTTATCTTGTATTTATTCTGTAGGTTCTCAACTCTTGACAGCTTCAGTAGGTAAACTGATTTCAATTAAAATATATGTTATACACAAATTATGTACCCCAATTTACCCGTCCTTTTTACTTTATTCATAAACAAAAAGTAGGTATTATGAAACAGCTTAAACTCGGGGCAACAAATTTCGAGAAAAGGCCAAGGGTGTAAACATTGACGTAGAATCAAAGTCCTTTAAAGTAAGCTCAAAGTTTTAACACCTTTACAAAAAGGTATTCGGAGTAAATTATGGTTTACTTTTGGGGCGCGTCTGTGAAGTGGATGTAAAAAATGTGTTTGTTAAATAGAAGCGGCGTCCCCCGGCGGGCGGTCGGACCGCTCGCGGCAGGAAGAGGTGCCGGCCTCCCCGGGGATGCTGACGGCCGCACAGCTGGCCCGCCGGCTCCGGCTCGAAAACGAACGCTTACAGGTTCACAATTTTCCTTTCTACGTGACATTTCTATCTTGGCTTACACTTCCGGGACCAAAGACTCTGAGCCAAAGGCGGTAAGACTCACTTTTAATTAAAGGGTCCTGAATGAACAACGAGTTCGTTACGTCAAATTTGTTTGCAGCGGCGACTATGACACTCTTGGGAATATTTTTTACGTTGACATAATTCTAGGTTCCATTCCACTGGGCGACGTTATGGGTATCTTTATTGCAACAGGTATGAATTTCTAGTACCTTATACTGTGCTGTTTGCATAATAAAGATTGAATATGTTTGCACAGTTTATCTTAAGAAAAGAAAAGTAAAAATTACCCCGAGATAAAATCAAAGTTTCAGATATTAAGGTAAATTACTAGATAAAGTGATCTTCACCGTCAATTCCATCTATGTTTTTTTTCAGTAGATATCATGTCGTTAAATAAAAGTTGTGACGCAGGCGGAGCTGACGCGAGTCCGGCGGCTGTTGATAGCGGCGGCGGAGCGCGGCGAGGCGGGCTCGGCGCTGTTGGAGCGGGCCCGGGCCGAGGGCGAGCCCGACGCCGCGCCACTCGACCCGCAGCTGCTGGAGAAGGAGCTACTGCTGGCCAGGGAGGCGGTTACCTGTGAGTTGGCAACACACAGTATGAGAACTAGGCTGAGGTGCGGTCAGCGCTGCTGGGCTATAAACAAACACACACTAGTTAAGTTACATGTAGTAGGTATACTTACACATTATGAGAAATAACTCAAAACATCAAATAATTTGTCAGGGTATTTATGGACCACAAAGGCATACTAATGATCCCTTTCATCAAAAGAAATGAATCTGAGCGCACGAAATATTTGTTGTACAATCGCGCTAATCGAGTGGTAAACGAATTTTGCTCCTAATTTGTTCGGGTGCCAGGAGCAAAGGCAAAGTTAATGGGAAAATGGCCTTTAATGTACTTGTTACGAGTACTGCTGAGAGCGTGATTGGCGTAAACGGGTAAATGAGGCAACGCCAGTTTTCAGGCTAATAGCGCGTGACAGTATTTTGTGGCCTAAGCATCCGTGAATTTATTTGTAACACATGCGCGAACCGCAGGGCGGCAAACTTTGTTGGGGTGTAAATATTCGTAAACAGGAGAAGATACACATTCGAAGCCGCGATCAACCTAGCTGATAGTGACCCTGTCTGCGAAGCTGGCGATCTCGACCCGGTTCAATTCCCAAATAAAAGCTAATATTTTGTGATTAGCGCGAGTCATGAATCTATAAAAGTATTTTCCTCTACACATATAGGTAAGTACTCGTATGTTTATCGTTCTCCAAGTACATAGTACAGTACAAAGTTAGAGTTAACTAGTTTTGGCATTATGTTGATTTGTGTGAGATTCCCTCATATGCATTTAAAATTTACACAAAATAAAGTTATTTTAAGAAAATTTTGGTTCATAAAACAATCCGGTTACATTTTACGCGTCACAAAAGTAAAAATATATTGCTGTTACTTTTGCTACACTGTGTAATAATTTCTACAGGTAGATTCATAGATATAGATTAATTAAAGTAATTATGAATAATGATAGACGCAGGTGGGGCTGGGACATACGGAGCACGAAAACTTACAAACTAGTCGTGATCAAATTAACCAAGTTGTCGCATAAACTACTTAGTTATTTAGTTAATGATAATGACAGCAGAAAACCAAGTTCCTTTGTATTATGACGTACAGAATAAGTTTAGTAAAAACAAGAATGTATTATCTTGTTAAATAACTTGATAGTTTTGAAATCTTTCGTGGGAGGTTTTTATTTAATTATAAAAACAATGTAAATTTATTTTACCTGCGGTAAGTACCAAAACATACTTATAGTCTGTATACGCTCATACTCGTATCTGAGTTTTAGACCCCCGTTCCAGGCCACAGATTACCCCAATACTGGGTGGTCTGCACTTGGATTTATTTGAACCAGTTACGACCAGTTTTGTCCTGTAGCCAACGGTTTTATAGCACGCTTAGGGGATATGGATCATTCTAATATTAGGGGTGTTTCTGGGTAGCAGTGATTGCTTACCATCTTGTGACCCACTTGCTTGTTTGCCCGAGCCTTACGTAAAAAGGGCGATGAGTGTTTGACCCAGTTGTTTCCTAGTACCTAAGGGTACCACAGTTTATTAGCTACGATATCTGTTCCTCATCTCAAAACCGAAACAATCAAAGTCTTAGAGGAGGGGAGGCATGATACACTTAAAGAAGGAAAGAGAGTCATTTGATAAACTACATAATAATTCTCAAAGTACCTCGGAGCGCGCGGCATTACCAAGCAGGTCACGTCGCCGCGTTATGTGTGTTCCACGGTAACTTCCCATGGCATTCCACTAAAGCCATTACTCTGACGGAAACCGAACTCAGCACCATCGCGACTTTGTCCTACTTTTTCCACCAGACTAAATTTTCTTGAAAAATTTACTTTTAAAAAACAAATTTACTTCTCGGAATCGTACTTCAAAGAGAGCGAATTTGGCGCAAGCAACCAACTCTTTTGCTTCATTCGTAATGGATTCTTTTTGTTGCTTATTGAAGTTAGAGTTACAAAGGAACCTTTACTTTTATTAAACTTCGAATTAATAGAAGACATTCGTATATTTAATTTCACAATCGTAATTGTTCTCTTTTACCTAATGTTTAAATACATTTACATAATTCGTGGATGCGAAAAGCACAAAACCTGTCTGAGTGGAGAGCCTTGGGGGAGGCATATGTCCAGCAGTGGACGTCTTTCGGCTGACATGATAATGATGATTACATAATTCGTGTATACTCATCACGAGAGCATGACTAGAAATGAGACGTATTTAGACCGATTGCGTACTGTTGTATTGTAATTCGTGTAAGCGATTTGTTTAGTGAACTAAACTTACAACCGATCCGTGCAGCGGGTAAACATAACGGATCGCAGATGCACGCCTGACTGTCAGGTGCGCGCAATGAAGCACCGATCAAAGGCCGCTTAGGGTTAGCCAAGCCAATTAACGGCACTAATCGTTTGAACCACCCGCTTACGCTAATTCCGATTAAACCTTCATTGACAACAAATAACAAAATACATTCTAGTTTATGAAACAGTTTTGCATTAAAACAGCAACCGATATGTCGGAATAAATATTGAAAGAGTCGAACGTAAGTTTCCTTTAAGGTTACTTTATAAAGAGAAACTGCACGCTATTTTCTGTCGCTGCAACGCTAAGAATGGGTTTCAAAGCGTGTACAAATATAGGTGTTCTTTAGATCAACTCTATTCTTGTGTTGAAACGTTTCATATGTGCATATTTTGTCCGAGCCGAGGGAATTGTTATGGAAACTGAACACAGTAGGTACCGTAAAACGGGGTAAATAGCATTCCTATTGGGGGGTAAAAAGGAATAAAAATCTGCTTTTCTAAACCGGTCTGTTAGTCCCATTACTAACAGACCGGAGATCAACTGTTGTTAATTTCTGAACGAGCGAGGTATTTTTTGCTACTGGTGAACAGCATTTAAATCAGCCAATAACGTTTCAGTAAGAAAAACACGTTGAAAGTGAGGTCGTCGTGAACACGCGTTTAATGTTCCGTTTATTTCAAGTTTTAGATGTGTACATATATAAATATTCAGTGCTCACGAAGGATTTTTTAATTTAGTACCTATTTTAATGATTTTTTGAGACAAGTTTAGTAGGTACCTAGGTCGGTACTTACCTTTGGCTAGATTGAGTACCAGCCCTAGTGAAAATTCCGATCGTCAGGGGTAAATTGGAATCCAATAGGGTTTTTGTTGAATTTCTCAAAATATGGCAATAATATGGGAATCCAAGGCTTCTAAGCATCTAAAAGAGCTTACCACACATTTTTATGTAGGAACTTAAAATACCCTATGAATTACGGAACAAGGTTAAAGTTCCAGTTGAAAGTGAAGATTGGACCAATTTACCCCGTTTTACGGTACGCAGGCCGCAGGCAGCGGGTGCAAGAGTATCACTTGTGGTATATCTATTGTGGACAGTAGGACGGGGTCAGGCACATAAATGTCATGAATACTAATTATTTTATATACTATTTTATTTCCTTTAACTGGAGTATTAAAGCAGTGATACACAACTTGCATGTACAAAGCTTTTAGAAACTGCAAAGTCAGCATAGTTTAACTAGCCTTGGTCTTTATTATGAACGTTCATAAAGTGGGTACCATAAGACTTCCGGTAATGGTTTGCATTTAATATGAACATGAATAAAGCAATCTCTTTCATTGCAGCGTTAAAAGCGGACAAGAAAAGATTGAAAGCGGAAAAGTTCGACTTACTCAACCAAATGAAGCAACTCTATGCGACACTTGAAGACAAGGAGAAAGAGCTCAGGGATTTCATTAGAAATTACGAGCAGGTAGGTGTTGATTGTGATAGTTCTTAATTTCAAGCTACATTATAGGTGAGTATATATAAAATTGCTTCTAAGAAAAAATCATTTAAAGTGGAGATAACATTTGGCTAAAAGTTTTGAATATATCTACCGCTTTTAAGTAATGACTTTCGGGAGAGTTGAACATTTTAAAAAACATACAGCGGGTTTATATCTCCTAAAAAAATACCGTTTTGTAGATTTGCACGAGCTCAATGGCCAAGAGAATATTAATTAAAAAAAAACAAGTTGTTTGATAATGCGTTATTTTTACATTATTAATACATATACAAAAAAGTTTTCATGTTACGAAACTGATGACACAGACAAAGAGAATCATAATAATTCCAGCTCGTTTCATTTACTTGACGAGGATCATAATTAAAACCGCGTTTTGTTTATACATTTGCTGAGATTTTCTGCTGTTTGCTGGTGATTTCATACAATGTACCCACAATTAATATTACCTATTCGGTTTTTCGTGTTTTAATTAAAATAGGTTCTATTCGGACAATTGACCAAACGTATGCGTAGGTGCTAAATTTTCGATTAATTTCCTTACTAAAAATTCTTTTATGGCTTGAATGATAATGTAAAAAACAAAATAATTTAAGTATTTAGTAACCAGGTTTAACAAGTAACAAAAAACATTTCACGCTTACTTTGCGTTAACGAATTAAGATGTTATGATATGATATAGTGTAGGTACTGTACGATGTATTCACACACTGAGGCAGAACACAGTATACAACGTTCGGTTATGCCATAGATACTTTATCTATAAGTTGGATTAACTGCTTGTTAGCCAGCCTAAGACAATAAAAGAATATTAATGTTAGATGCGGTCCCGCGGCGGCGCGTCGTCCGCACTGGGAGCGGAACGCGCGGAGCGGGAACGCGAGCGAGCGGCGCTGCTGCGGCACGCGCGCGACGAGGCCGAGCGCTCGCTGCAACTCGCCGCTGCGCTCAGCGCGCGCGACACGCAGCTGCGGCACGCCCGGGAACAACTCTTCGAGGTACGTACTACGAGCGGAAGCGGGAGCAACCAAGTGGGACTGCTGCGGCACTTGCGTGATTAGGGCTCGGAAAATTAGTTCACCAGTTCGTCAGAAGCGCCATGCATTAGAAATAAAGCATTTTCATTTCGATTCCGCTCGAACAGAATCGATATTATTTCTGTTTTGATAAAAAGAGCAAAATAAAAGTGTTCCTGCTTGAAATACCGGTTAATTTCACTCGCTAATTTGTTCGCACCACCCACCAGCACCCCTTTCTTTAGTTGCATTTTCACTTGCTCAGCTTGGAGTCAAGCAGGCCTTATCATTTTAAAACACCATAGTCGCTACGCTATCTAAGTGAATGAAAAAAAGAGGATAATCCCAGCAATCATAACGCTCGCGAATTGATTCCGCTCCAGGCGAGCGTTTAGGAAGAACCTGGTTAAGAACCGTAATTGATCGGTATTTTTCGAACCGTTCCCAAGCCCCGCGCGTGATACGTAACTCCGGTACGCCAGGGAACCAGTTCTTCGAGATATGAACTGCGAGCCGGACCAATTGGCTATTCGCAGAACACGGCTTCCAACCTCACAATAGTCCTTCGTCAAAACTTGGACTGACATTTCAGGATTTCATTGGCTTTGGTCAATATTACGGCGAAATTTATGAAATATCAGGACTTTTCACTAGTTAACACCATTTGTGCAATAGGGCCAGTTGGATCTCGTGTTGTTTTATGAGTTGGGAATTAAGTGCAACTCCAAGTGAAACTTTTTAATGAACCCCTCGTATTTAGAAGGGTAAACATGTACCCAGTTCCAGTCGCTTTAGATTATGATTCTATAAGTATAAAAAATACAGCAACATGGTGAATTTAAGCACTAATCATTGAGCTAAAATATACGAGAGGTGTTCTCATTGAAATTAAGAAAATCTGTTAAGGAAATATTTTCTTTTATAACTAAATTCCGTATAGATGTACAAAGTAATTTAATATAAAACGTCAGAAACATCAAAGGTTTTCTTGAGCGTGGCACTATAGAAAAGTTACTCCTGAGATCCCAGGGGGGTCAACAAATGTTGAAGCTTAAACTAATAGAGCGTTCCGCGAGAAGCTACGACAGAAGCTATCGATGCATCCAATCCAATCCAGAACTCCCCGTCGGCCGAACTCAATATCTTATCGTATCTCAGGTTTGAGATAAAAGAATGAAGCAACAAATGTTTTAGGCGATTTGGTATCCGCCGTACTCTAAACTAAAGATAAAGATAGTTGGTTGAGTGACCCTGCCAAATGGGGTTAAGTTGCTAAAGCATTTGTGACAGGGGAGGTCCGTCACTATTTCCATTTGTTGTTGTTTTTGAATTTAACATTCGAGTTTCATATCACAGGTATTTTATTTTCTATTTTAAAGCAATGCTTAATAAAGGAGGCAGTTTATAATAATACGCGTCAAAATGTATTAAGGTATTTCTAAGAAACCCATCTATCAGTTATACTTTACTGTTTCGAAGCTTTAATAAAATATTTTAATAATGTTGAGCAGATTCCGAAAAAAATACTCTGGGCGCGAGATGACTTAGAGCTTTAAATAAATGTCGGGTAATTAAACAGAATTAGTTGTTTCGGTAACGAAAGTCCGGTAAGATATTAGACTTCTTCTTGAATATTTATGATCACCTTGCTATAAATGTCACCATTTATTATTTAAAACATCGATGTTTGGAGTATTTATTAAGTGGCTTAGTTTTATTTTTATTTAAACACGTTTAGTTTTAATATTATTAGGTAGTTTCCTTTCTATATTATGTATAAATAATTAACGATCACTTGTACAGCTCTTTTCACGGTCTGCCTAAAGTGTACAAAAATTACACGTACCTTATTGCATGATCGCTCTCGTGTGCTGGTCGCATCCTGTGATCTTAATCAAGCCGCTGTCGACAATTCAGTCAGTCGTGCAACGTATTTTAATGTACCGGTCCGTTTCTGACCTTTTCAACCGATTTCCTAAAAGCATAATCATTTTAGCCAGTAACTAAACTATTACGAAACGAAAAGCATATCAGATAGAAGGAAACTTTTTTAACTTAATTACCTATCCAAATATAATCATCACTAGAATTAGGTAAATGCCGGGGCATTCACCTTAAACAATTTACTGACTGGCTCGTCATGATTATGATACCGCTCGTTGGTAAGACGAATAGGGGTAAAAGGTTTTCTATTTCTGTACAGTAAGTAATTTGGAAAAATATTTTTTTAAGTTTTAATTAAAGTTAGATTTATATTTAGAATACTCACGTCTCGTTAACCTTGTGGTAGCAGGATCAAAGGTCACTAAAACCTAATTCAAGTATCATTTCAATAAATAAAATAAATAAATAAATTATAAATAACATCAGGGGACATTCTCGCACCAATTGACCTAGTCCCTTTAGGCTTGTACTATGGATACTAGGCATCGATAAACACACTTATGTAGAGAAATATATACTTAAATACATAGAAAACATTCAAGACTCAGGAATAAAATATTCGCTCTCATCACACAAAATATCTGCCTTTACCGGGATTTGAACCCAGGAACGCTTGATTCGTAGGCAAGGTCACTACCAACTAAGCCAACGCGTCGTCAAAAATCATCAATATCGAAAATTTTGCTCCTAAAATACAAACTAGAAAGTTTTTTCGACAAATCGTTCATTCAAGTTTGAAATTGGGTTAATCAGAAGCCTAGTTCAATTATGCCTGTATTAAATACTATTCCGTAAGTAAGCACCTAATAAACAATCCTGCTTCGACAGGCTGGGTGAGTTATAGCGCACGCGTAGTAGCCCATCCTTCCCGGACTGCTCTGTTAATTACCATTTCAAATTCCTCCTTTGGCTCTAAATTGCGGTGAATTTAAACGCAACTGTTCCACAATATTCGCTAACTAGCACTCCGCGAAGCTTGTGTGGTCTCGTTTTATAAAATTGGCATAAAATGCAGCTGTTTAGCATAATTATTGACAGGATCGTACTAGTACAGCTGTAAATTGCGGTAGGAATTTACGAATTTACTGGCCCATATTCTTGCGAATTTTCAAGGCACTAGACTATGAACAGCAAAATTATTATTATTATATCTATTCTACATATACTTCATTATTAAAACAGGTCTCGCTTATCGAACTTTTTTTTTACTCAAACTGCCCATTAAGGCGGGTCTTTAAAATAATTTAAGTACCATTTTACATCAAAGTTTGGGCACGTAAAACATGTCACTAGCGGTAAATAACAATTTTGTTGGTTCCTATGATGAAAACTTCGTCTTGAAATGCTAACTCCGCCTTCTCGCGTCTCGTTAAAACTCGTGGCCTACTTTACTTCGATTTTATCTTGTATAAATTAGGGTCGCATTTATTGATACATGAAATGTGATTAAAATCAGAAAGGAGAATGCAGGAGCAAATAAACTGAGATTTTAATTTCGATAGGTGTTATGTATTGATTTCGAGTCATAATAAGAACTAAAAATTGTTTTAATATTAAATCCTGTCTAAAGGAGATCTTCTAAGGTTTCTATTTCTTCTGGTGAGTTTGGGAACAATTCTCAATCTCACCAGAAAGGGAAACCGCACTGTATGTACCTAACTAACGTATCATATTCAGACGGTTGACAGCATTTGGCTGGTATATTGATTTAACCAAATTCAACCAGTTGAACCGTCGATTCGTATTTGCAGCAGTATCGAGTAATAGATGTATTACGACGCTTACGATGCGATAGTTCCATGATTTTTGTTAATAGGCAAGAAGACAGTTGCAAGCGGCCGGGTGTTTGTCCGAGGGAGAGAGCGTGGCTTCCCTCGGCCTGGGCCCTCCTATGATGCTCGGCGGACCTTCAGGGCTGATCGGCGACCGAGGCAGTTGCAGCGCCGACTCCGGCGTTAGAGGTGACTATTTACAGCATAATCATTGAAATTTTGAAAATTAACCACTCAAAATATTCTCAAACAAAACGGTAATGAGAGTACTTAACTGAAAATTTGAGACGAGCTCTCAACTTAAGTCTTAAGACTCGCTGAGCCCAGATTAGAAGAAAAATCTGCGGACAATAACGAGACAGAGGGAACCCGCCCTCGGTGCCACTAGCGATAAGCGACAAAGGATTAGGTACCTATATCGGCCGCGACCTTATTCACGAAGATCCTTGTTCAATTCCTTTCTCTTGGGACGCAGTAGTTTCATTCGCAGTAGTAGTCTGGCTATTTCCAATAATTATTTTCTTAGTACAATAAAATAAGAATATGGAACAAAATATTGATCAACGACTTACATTTACCTACTTAAATCATGTTGTTTGAATCAAGGCTTGATAATCATTTATAAGCTTACAGGCGCGTTAAAACACGGCGTTAAAAGTCTACGGGTAAAAAGGAAAATTTTCTAAATTCATAAACACGGGAAATTTAAACATCACCAGTATCACCCTCATCAGTGTTGTCGGAAAATACCCTTTTTTCATTCGCTTCCGACAACGTCGTTTATCGGCATGAAAACACGCTTTATACGAAATTATAAAACCCAATCGAAAAAATAATGTTATGGTTGGACGAAAGTGTATAAATTTCAGAAACTGTGGTTGTGAGATTGTGTTACGATTTCAGTTTTTTTCATAAATAGAGCCTATTCGGTTCATAACCTCAAACTCATAATACGAGTATGTACCTGTTTGACAAATACATTGCAACTCAACAGACTTGATTTGAAAGTCTAATGTTCCGTTTTTATTTTTGTTGTTTGCGTATTACGCCTTCGCTTGTACCGTATCGCGACCCCATTAATCAATGCCAGCTTTAATCATAAACAGCTGCCATTGCAATACGGCTGGTTCGATGAGCGACAGCGTACGTCAAAGGCAATGTTCAGGCGATTATTCAGTGACAGGCAGCAGCGATGGCGGCGCGACCTCGGTGTGCGGCGGCAACCTCTCGGACTCGACCGCCGAGGGCGCCCCGCTGCTGGACCCATACGACACCGACGCTGTGTCCCTCGTGTCTTCGGCTCATCACATTTATCAGTGTAAGTATTTAACAGCTGAAGAATCTATCTAAAAATCGAAAGTTACAAAGTATACAGAAAGCGGCAGTAGGTATGTTGTAGTCCAGAATTAGTATCGCGCTAGGGTCAAGGTGTATGATGATCGTGAATGTTATCCAAGTTATGGATGTTTAATACTGATATACAAATAAGTATGTATTTTACTCATATTGTTTTCTAGTACCTGCTCATTCATGTTTGAGACTATATCAGTGTGTGTATAAAGACGTGATTCTTGTAGGCCGTGAATTCAACATCAAAATAACAGGAAGCCCATACAGGTTGCAACTTAATACTTGTCGCCACAACCGACAACCTATGTCTTGTTTCAATTACCTCAGATAAAGGATTCCTTCCAAAACAAACCAAGGAACTGACCTGTCACTTCGATTGAATATTGCTCAACGTAGATTTGTCCTTTACCTGAAATAAGTATTTTTACTATACTTAGTATAATAAAAATATTTTTTAGTTACTTTTGTCTCTGAAACGTGCTGTAATTTGAAAAGCTTATCTACTTAATTGTTATAGATTTGGTCGTTGCTTTCTTATCAAAGGGCATAAAATGGCAGGGTGGTAAAAATTTCCGCTTACGAGACAGCCGTTTTATTACAGAGAGCCTTACTTAACGACTCAATCTAGTCGTTCCAACGCCCGCGATGGCACAGCAGATAAGTGGCTAATGGCACCTAAATTTATGCGTTTTGTTATTCTCACTTACCTTTTTCAACGTCAAAGTAAACATTCGTATGTTTATTAAGATAAACTCTGCAAGCTATTTTTCCTTATCTAAAGAGGGGCGCATTTTCCTTTGTCCTTACCGTCGCCTTAAGGCATTCATGGCGGCTCAACTTATCAGTTTTCATGTAGCTGTTCAACGAACTTTGTGATTTTCGGTCAAAATATGACGTGATTTTGTGTTCTCATTTTTTGAACCCAGGAACGATAAGCCTTGTTTTATAACCGGATATCGGTTTGTGTTTTAGTACGTGTCCATCTGGCGCCTATTGTGTAAGGTTTTTGGTTGCTTAAGCCGAAGTATGCGATTCTTAACCGTGTTTCATCAAGATTGATTCAATCTTTGTATCTAATCGGAGATACCTTACCTTAAAGAATCAAAAATCCATTAGGTATTAATAATGACGCATTTTTTTGTGAATTTATAATAAATTGCTAAAAAAACACATAATTACATACTTTGAATTAAATAAGATTATTAACCAGAATTTAACGTTGTTCAGTGAGCACGCCGCGCGACTGCAGCCCCACGCTGTCCCCGCACAACAGTGCGTCGCCCTTCTCGCGATCCATCGACGCCGGCTCCCTCTCCAGGTAAGTAAATACACACAGGTACATTTTCCTAATTTCTCGACCCTGGTTTAATATGAAACCACCCCTAATGAGAGCCACACATAAGCCTAAAGCTATAGTCACTCAGTCACCCCTCTGAACTCTGTGAAATTACTGCACTGCCAATAAAAACTTTGATCATTTAATTATGCGGCTGGTGTTCATGCAGCGTTGCACTTATACCGATGCGTCAAAGGCGCTTTTACACATCGGATAAGACACTTTTGACCTTTGTGTGATCGCAAAAAATGAGGTTTACTTTTTTAGCGAATATTTCAAAAAGCGAAATTAGATGAATGAAATAACGTTACCTTATATTGCCAATACAGCCATTTACACGTGTTTAGGTGTTGAAAAAACATAATAAATGTCAATTGTGTTTAAATACCGACTATCAGGTATTTTATGATTTCGTTCCCAAGCCTGATGACCCGATAGTCGGGATCGTGGTACTATTGTGTAGGTCTTGTATATTTTTGTGGCCTGGCGCGATGTCTTTGTTAGGCTGGGCGGCAATGAATGCGTTATAGAGCTTTCACAAGTATAAAACATAATTACCTACTCGTTGAAATATTTAAGCAGTTATTTTACCTGTGTTTGTCATACCACCGGTCTGTTCCCACCCACGACATAATGAACCTAATCTCAAGAGTTGCGCGCATAGTTTCTCGGGGCTTTTCATATCCATAAAATGTGGTTTGGCATATTCTGGCTGACCTCGCTTCATCGTCCTCCAAGCGCAAGAGTTAGTCATGAGCAATCCCACAAAATAAATAAATAACTCTTTACCAATATTTGTGAATGGCTTAGGTCAGTGGAGCAGTTGTCGAGCCCAGGCGAGTGCGAGGCGGCGCTGGGCGGGCTGCGCGCGCGCTCGGGCGGCAAGGCGGGGCGCGGGCGCGGCTCGGCCTGGGGTTCCATCTCGCGCGTGTTCGCGCGCTCGCGCCACCGCACCAAGTCGGGCAGCGCCACCGCCAGCGGCCACGAGAGCGGTCAGTTTCACGACTGTTGGATGCGGGTAGCCTAGTTGGTAGTGACCCTGTCTAGGAAGCTAGAGGTCGGTGAGGCTAGACAAGTAGCTTAAAGGTAACGTAAACGATTTTCTAAAACTGACAAAATGTTTGGAGCTTACGTCAATTCAATCCTATACATTTTGATGACGATAACAAACGCCGAATGCAAAGTTCGATTCGATTCGGTAAAGGAAAATACGTGTATTTATGTGATAAGCGCATTTTGTTTTTGAAGTTTTTGTAGACCAATATGTGTAAGATTGTTCCCTTATTTTTCATGCTATTTTTTTTTATGAAAGTTCATAAATACGAAAACATAAGAAAGAAAGAAGAAGCGCGCGAATGTTATTGTTTTTATTTCATGATAACTGTATGCGGAGTAATTAATCTTGCTGAAAATAAAAGTTGCAGATTAAGAATTTAGCTCTAAGCATAAGTTCAGGTTTTAAAACTGGTGTCATTATATTTTTTTCGACCATGAATAAAACTAGTCGATTAAATTATTATTTCGCTGACGTACAGACGACGTTATTATTTTATGATGGAATTCAAAACAGTCATATCGGGACATTGACCCTAGCGAACATGACAGCGATCTTTATAAACCAGATAAAAAAGGTCCATACATACGTGTGTAGCTCCATATATGTATGTCACCCATACTTGATTCAAGACTGTTCCTCACAGTGAACATAATAGGTCATTGCCGTCATGGCAATACCTTAGTCCAATTTATGTAATACTCGGTGACTCTCAAGGCTCTCCTTCGTTAGAGTGCCTATAGTGAAAAGATCAGTGAGACAGGGTGTTTATTTGGGCAAGCTTTAAATTATAATCCCCAAAGCATACAGGGCCGGCATTTTACACGGTAAAACCTTATTGATTTTGATGTGTTATAGTGGGTGTCCCTCGGAATCCCTAATATCCCTTATTGTTTGTCATTAACTGGTTTTCAGCTGAGACAGATAACTTTTTAAGTTTTCCAAAATTACCTGCGGATATGTTAGGTTAGGGTTATATTAGTACAACACTAAAAAACAAACAAAATTGGGAGAAAAATAACTTCAGGATAAACGAAAATTAGTACAAATGTCGATTAGGAATTGCAATATAGACCCGTTATACAATCGTCGACGTTTTGATAGCTCTTATTTACTTGGTTGTAAGGGCGATATAGTTAAAAATAATACCATAAAATAACACGTCAAAGGCAATATGGTTTCGTCGAGTAGAACAGAGGCCCGGGGCGTTGTAAGTTTCTACCTCTATAGTACTCAACTTTAGGTAATAGTATTTTTATGTGATACTAGCTTTTGCCCGCGACTTCGTCCGCGTAGAACTCGTTTATCGCAGTTAAGTAAATTAATAGTTTTAAGTAATTCTATAGTTTGACGTCCTCCCTGGCAAGAATGATCTTTCAAACAATATTGAGATCGAAATTTACCGGGACACCAACTTTAACCATTCACTCTTACGGGAGGGCACTCCCGATACCTTGAAAGAGTTCAGGAACTCTAAGGGTAGGACGTGACTTGCTCTGTGTCTATGACATTGTCTACCAATAGATACTCCACAACATCGCCTTCTACATGAGACATATTTTTATATTTATCCGCCCGACAATTTCGTTTGTCGGTGCTAATATCGCCCTCTCGCACAAACATTCTCTATTCTTTATATTGTTTTTTAGATCGGGGTACACGTTATTTTTTAGATCATCTGTGTTTTGTACAATATTACAGAATTCGCGGTTTAATGTATTCAAATCGTTACTATCTCTCGCCATACGATCTTCGACCATTTTTAGTAGAGCTGCCGGATATATTGCCCCGACTGTGTATCATGGTGTACTCGTAGTTCCTGGCATATTTGTAGTGAGGTTAATTTTTTATATATATACTCATATTGTAGATGCCGAAATGCATTTATTTTATCCGCTGGTGTGCCCCTAGTTATCACCGGTAGATGAGAATCTGTCTAAATTCGCCGTCTCAAAGCACCATCCCTCCCATGATAGTTTGGTTGCTCTTAAAATATCCATCATAGTTCAATATTACATATTTTATATTATGAGTCTTAATACTAATTATAATGTAGGTATCTATCATTATAAATGGCGGAACTCCCAAACATCATCAGTGGCCGCTGAAAAAACAAAGACAATTATATTCTTCAAACAAATTTACCCAATGCCCATTAATCTCATTCGGTTCTGCGGTTAATCCGCGAAAGCGTAACAAACAGACAGACGACAGACATAATTGAATTGCCATTTTGAATTTCTACCTATACTTTCACATCATTTTCGAAATCTGCGTCCTCAAAATCTAGGAAAATGACAATTATGTCCACTTTTTAAAAAAGATTATGGCCTTCATCTTGAATACTAAATTTGACATAATTTTCATAATCTGCGTCCCCAAATGTAAGAAAATGATACCAATGACGACTTTTTCAATAAACATCATGGCCATTTTGAATTCCAAATTTGATATCATTTTCGAAATCTGCGTCAACGCAACCTAAGAAAATGACACCCATCATGGACTTTTTCAAAAAACACGCTGAAAGCAGTATATTTTATTTATAAACAGTAGCCTAAATATCAATTTCCTAATGTAGCCATTTCGATATCTTCCATACAAATTTCTACTCCCCATTTATCGCCCGAGGGGGAGTTTTACGGAAATCAATGAAAGTTTTTTTTATGTTAAACAGTCTTAAACAGTAGCTTAAACACCAATTACCACGTTTCCAACTAAAAAAATTAACATAAATGACCAAATTGTCATACAAACTACCATCCCAAATCTCGCCTCCTTAGGGGTGATTTTTGAGATACAAATTTAATCTAATTCTGTTCCGCGGTTTATCCTTGAATGCATAACAAACAGACAGACGACAGACATAATTACTTTCACGTTTATAATGTTAGTATGGATTTTCTTTGTACAGCAATATTATGTACACCTATCGATGTATAGTTTTTTTACCCCTTGAGTATTGTTTGAAATGACATTTTAGAATTAAATAACCGACCAATTCGCCGAAAAATGAAATGCCTGTCAGTAATTATTTTCAAGTGATCATAATAACCGCCCTAATATTAAATAACAGCCGTAGAATTAATACGCCGTGAATAGTATTGAAAATAGCGGAAAAAAATGTTAAAATCTGGATATGTCAACGCTGACAACTTCAATCTGACACCGCTCCTTTTCATATAGACTAACAAAACTGAATGTAGGTACAAAGCCTGTCTCATGTTGTCACACTGGATGGCAAAAGCCATAGGAGAAATAAATTATTCAATTGCGCAATTTTGTCAAATAATTACTAATATTATTCTATATTAGTAATTATTTGCGTCCCCAAAAACTAAGAAAATGTTACCCGTGACAACTTTTTCAAAAAATATCATTGCCGCCAGCTTGAATTCTAAATTTGAAATCATTTTCATAATCTGCGTCCCCAAAATGTAAGAAAATAATACCAATGACGACTTTTTCAATAAACATCATGGCGGCCATTTTGAATCCCAAATTTGATATCATTTTCGAAATCTGCGTTAACGCAACCTAAGAAAACGACACCCATGATGACTTTTTCAAAAAACACAAAGATATTGTCGTTATTCCCTCGGGAAGCTTTAAATTTTCCGGAATAGGATTTTCCTATGTGTTAATCCAGGGTATAAGCTATCTCCATTCTAAATTTCATCCAAATCCATCCAGCGCCATTGCAGCGTGAAGGAGGAACAAACTAAAACTCCCTTTTACCCTTCTTAGGGGTAGTTTTTTCTAAATCGCTGAAAGAAGTATTTTTTATTTATTATCAGTAGCCTAAATACCAATTTCCAAACTGCTTATTTTAAAAATAACTTATCTCCTATACAAATTTCTACCCCCTATTTGAACCCTTTAGGGGATGAATTTCCAAAAATCCTTTCTTAGTGTACCCTTAGTGTACCCAAGGAATATTCCCTTCAAATTTCAAGTCCCTAGGTCCAGCGGTTTAGGCTGTGCGTTGATCGATCAGTCAGTCAGTTTTACCCCTTTCCATCCCTTCGGGGATGAAATTATCAAAAACGCTGAAACACGTATAAATTAATTTTCAATTTTCAACCTAAACACAAAATTTGAATAGCCTAACTTAAACTAAAACTGACGGACTTTCATACAAATTTTCATCCCCTTAGGGGTGGAATTTCCAAAAATCCTTCCTTAGTGGATCTTTACACTATATAAGGTATCTATGTGCAAAATGTCAAGTCTCTAGGTCCTAAGGTTTGGGCTGTGCGTTGATATATTAACAATCCGTTTTACCCCTTTTCATCCCTTCGGGGTTGAAATTATCATAAACGCTGAGACACGTATAAGTTGAAATTCAATCGCCAACCTAAACGCAAAATTTGAAGCGTCTAATTTCAAAACTGACGGACTTTCATACAAACGTTTTTCCCCTATTTTACCCCCTTAGGGGTGGCATTTCCAAAAATCCTTCCTTAGTGGATCTCTACACTATATAAGGTATCTATGTGCAAAATTTCAAGTCTCTAGGTCCAGCGGTCTGGGCTGTGCGTTGATATATCAACAATCAGCTTAGCATTTTATATAATAGATTTATTTTTTACAAAACATTATTGAACACTAAACTGGGAATAAAGGCGTGAGTTTATGATGATGATGATGATGATTATTGAACACCAGAAACACAAAACACGGAACAGTACATTTTAATTATACACTTAATCAGTTTTTGTATTAATTTTTACCGTTCAATAAACACTACCAGTCGCGCTAGTAAGATTAAAAAACACTTTAAAATGTAACCAACTAACGACCATTTTAGATGATTCCCGTCCTAACTTTAATACCTTCGTTGAATCTGAGTAATAGTCGTATTAAGTTGGTCAAATAGATTTAAGTTACGCTAATACCGATGTCCTCGAATCTAACAAAACCCCATTACTTAACTAGGACGTCATAATCGCAGATATTAAGTTGATAACCTATTCGCGAGCCGGCATTTATCTAACTTTAAATCAGAATACTTTGATCCTCCGTTATAAGCATTCTTCCTTAATCAAACTTACGTAACCGTAATGAATTTCACGTTCCAAGGTCTTTCCAGTACACGTAAATATAAAGGTATAATGATAGAAACTATGGCATCTCATCATCAATATTTAGCAATCTAAATTTTGATAGTTTTACGGTGCTTGTTGCATAATAATATTAAAAAAATATTTAAGAAAATAGGGGTGCATAACTTTTTTCGATAACCAATTCATATTTTTATGAAATAATCTTGACATTCTCTAATTTGATATTAATCTTCTGCAGGAATCGGAAGCTCGCTTTTGGACATTATATACTAAATAAGAAAATAGGGGACAGGGTTGTAGGATGAAGTCATCAATGTTGGATACTTAGCTGAAAGCACCAAAAATGGACATTTAACTCTTAATTCAATGATCATAAGGTTATAAATTGATGGTCTCAAAATAAATGAATACTTTATCTTCTGTACGTTCTTTATAAGAATCAAGTGTCCATTATTGGTCCTTTGTTCATTACTGATTCCATCACCCTATACTGACTGCAACGCTAGGGAATACTTGGTGGCAGGCTAATGTTTTATGAGAGTTAACACTCTCGCTAGCCCAACGACACGCAACTGTGACACTAACTCTGGGCCTCTACCTCTATTTTCTAGGCGATATATCATACTGTCATGTTTGACCTGTTATGGTAGGTATTGTTTTTAAGTCGGCTGGCATTACTGTCAAGTATATAAGACCTAAGCTATCAAAACGTTGATAATACGATAACAGGTCAAGAACGATAATGGTATTTCCAGCCTAGAATACAAGCCCTGTACGTAGGTAGCTATACTTCTTTGTAAGGGGATACAGTTAACCTTTAACCTTATAGGACGCTCGACGTGTAGTGTTACAAAAAACTATATTTGAATACGAGGTTGTACGTTGTCAGAGCCTGTGTACGCGGGCGCAGGCGGTCGCGCGTGGTCGCCGCTCGGCAGCGAGGCAGCGCTGCGGGAGGCAGCGTCGCTGCCACTGGCGCGCTGGCGGGCGCCCGCCATCATCGCCTGGCTTGAGCTGGCGCTCGGCATGCCGCAGTACGCAGCTGCCGTTGCCGACAACGTCAAGAGCGGGAAGGTAAGAAAATGACGGTAGCAGTAAGTATATGGACATCCCAGAAAACTTCAAGGATGGTCAATTCCATGCACAACTTGGCCACGACTTTGAGCGAAAGCGGTGGGTAGCTGAGCAATCGGCATAAAAATGCATGAAGTTGTATGTATGTACACCATGCAGCGTCGCCCTCGGCGATGATAACGCGATTTCGGATTTCCAATTCAAACCAATTGAGAACCGGAACTTTTTTCTCTCAGTTAATAATATTTAAAAACTAAACAAAAATCATTGTATGCTTTTTAGACAAACCACTATATGATGATTGATTGATTGAGATGTTTTTTTTTTTCGAAACACCTTTTTAAAAGAAATCTGTGTTCAATTGTTTTTGCCGCGGCCGCACGAGCGCAACTCACTGCTGTAAGACCAAAGTCAAAGTCGTGGTTTATCCGTATCCCTCCTTTCCTACGGACGACATATTGAAATAAATGAACAAAGGAATGTACTTGTTTGTACCTATCTTTATCGTCAAGTTATGTCGAGGGAGGCGAAGTTCAAGCAACAATTTTGTATCAATACAATGTCAACCTTCACTGCCGTGTACTTTGCTTGACAGGTTGCGTGTCACCGCCGTGTAATGGTCACCTGTTTTACAATGTATAAACAACATACGTACTTGTACCTACGTTAAATGATATTCTCTTTTATATCCAATATTGTTAGATGTTGAGGAATACTGAAAATAATCGCTCTTTCTTTGCCCTGTTTTGCCCTAATGAAAATGAAAATAGAAAGAGCTATCTGTCTTGAGCTTGACACTTTTAAGAATGTATTGGAAAAGAAGACGGCTTATAGATTAGGTACTTATGATATGATATGAATTATGAATTATTTAAAGTTACATGCTGTAAATATAAAATTAATCATAATAAAAAATCGGCCAAGTGCGTGTTGGCCTCGCAAACGAAGGGTTCCATTCCATTCTTGTATGGAATATTATTTCAAAAGGTCTGACAACGGAGGCTTCGTAATAGGGTTTCATTGACACCATTTGGGTAAAAAACAACCAAACCAACCACTTAAAAGTGAGATTTGTGCCAACAATATCTTTACTCCTCTTTCTCTACTTACGTTACCTTCTATGTTTTGGTATATTGGTCCTAATTATTGTCTATCCCCGAAACTCACTCGATTACTTCCACAATCCTGTAGTAAACCGTTTATCTGAGAGCACTGAATGGCCGTCCTCGGCGGGTATTATCGAGTGGCTTGTCGCTCCGCTGGCCGCATTATCGCCGGGTCGCGGTGCAGCCATCGCCGCTGCGTCCGTGCGGGACGGCTCTGATAATGAAATCTCTTCCACACTTTCAGAGATGCATTCGGATTGTTACAGACTCTATAATTATACTAATTCCCAAATTTTTCAATATTCAGAACACAGACAGATTTGGTTAAAATTGGATATTTGCTAGATAAAAATTGTGACAAATAAAGCAGTAAAATTCTATTATAGGCCGATCCCAATATTTAATCTCCTGTTTTGCCCTGCTGACAATAGAAACTACTATATCTACTTGAGAGAATATCACAAAATATAGATAGGTGGATAACTGACGACTGAGGATCTTTAACCGTTGATTGAATTTTAAGAGTGACAGAATATATTGCGGATGGATTCTCCTTCTTGGTCGTTTGATGTTTAACTTGTCCGGCATCACACGTAACTACATAACTTGAATCAACTGTGAGTTGCGTTGAATGACTAAGATTGTACATTTAAGCACGAACACAAAGAGAAAGTAGTAATTAATATGAATTTAAACATAGGAATACCCGCTGGTGAATTTAAATTACCTTCGTGTGTTACTCCACGATTTGTTACTCGAGAGAATTACACCCCTTATTCCATTCAACTTTAACTAACTCAACTTTGCTTAAGTTCTCTGTAAATCGTAATAAAAAACACGAGCATATTTTTACAGAAATAACTGAACGGAGAACGTGAAAGCATTCACCAAACCATTAGTTACCTTAGTTAAAGTTTCATGCTGCAAATGTGAATCAAATGGAAAAAATCGACCACGCTCCGTAAAAGGGGGATTTGCGCCAGTCGTTATTCCTCTTTTATTATTTCGTTTTTGCAATCCATGTAGGTCTACAATCATCGTTATCGGATTTTGCGAAAACAAACACGATGCTTCATGTATTCAAATATAACAAACTGAACCAATGTTCCGTTTTTCGATTCTCTGTGTACACTCATTATTCTAAATTTACTCTGTCTATAAGGCTTATATGGAAATCAGGTTCCATAAAACGCTGCTAGAATAGGTACAAATTGAGATGTTTATTTGAAAAACGTTGCTATCTGGTTTACGCTCCCATTTTAGAAATACGCTTATAAATACTATTTCGCGGCCACATCGACCGACAGAATACTTTCCGCTCAAATTCTCAGTTTCACCGTGTAACGGAACCATTTTTCCTCTTTATGAACGTTAAATTTTATTCGCTGAAACGTTTGCATGTATTATTAATACAATGTCGTATTTAATAACAAATATGAAGAACTTTACTTTTGTAATTTTAGTATAAATTTTGTATTACGTAAATATTTTTGGTTCATAACATAACTCACGAACGATCCGGGAAACGTAAACAACTAACTGCAAATTGTATCTGAACATGTGCACAGATCGTACTCGAAACAACTACCTACTGAGTTTTACATAGAGGTTAACGGTGTATAATTTTGCGAAATAGACCCACCAATCAGCGCTTGACGCAATAGTAGCGTCAAATATTGTGTTCTGGTTGGTTCTAGATGCGTGCTTTGAATGGGCAGGTTCTGCTCGAGTTGTCGGACGCGGAGCTGGAGGTGGGGCTGGGCGTGGCGCAGCCCATGCACCGCAAGAAGCTGCGGCTGGCCATCGAGGAGCGGCGCCGGCCCGACCTGGTGCGCCATCCCACCATCGGGCAGCTTTCGCACGCCTGGGTCGCCGCCGAGTGGCTGCCGGACCTCGGACTCGCACAGGTACTGTTGACAAAGTAAAATCTTTTTTAATACAGTTGTTCAAAAAATTATAGGTACGTTTTGTAGCTGCATATCCTGCGGAAAGTTGGATTTTTCGGATTATTGATTTTTACTTTTTCGTTTTTTACCCCTAACTGTTCGAATTGCACTGTGGATTTTTATTAGACTAAGACTGTACTGTTTTATTTTTGTTTCATTGTAATTTTTTCGCAAATATTTAAATAACGTCGTTTGATACGCGTGCAGAACTGTCATTTTCATTCGCTTGCACCTCGGGACTCGTGTAAAATGACAAACTTTCCGCACTTGCACCAAAATGTACTATTGAAATTCCGACCATAAACGTCAGAAAGTACAGTAGCAAAATAAAGGTTGTGAATAACTATTTCATTCCTATTTAAGGTTTTGTCTGTTTGAGCCCGTATGTATTTAACCTCCCTAATATTTAATTCCCAAACTCAGTAAGTCTTATTGGTTCCAAATGTTTAATAGGGCGGGTGTTACTTACCGTCTATTAAATCTTTACCTATCCAGAGACGAAATTTATCTTACCGCCCTCCATAAGCTCCATAAGCTCTCTCTCTCTCTCTCTGAAAAAAATTACAAAATCAGTTGAGCAGTTTAGCTGTAAAGCTTTATTAAAGTAATAAACAAAATAACTCACTTTCGTATTTATAATACGAGTAGGGATTACTCCGATTATTCTGGCGCAAAATGATTGTAGGTACTTTTGAAAACAATGTGGTTAATTCATAATTTAGACAGGCATGTAACTATTAGTGATTGCGATTGATGTGGTATTTTGGCATGTCAAATATGGATAATGGAATTGTTTTTCGAGGGAGGTTCATTATTTTCATTAATCAATCCAATTTAATTTGCAAAATCCTCTTGTTCATTCTGGCTCTTCTAATAGTTATAGGTACATACCTAAGCAATATTAGGTTGGTGTCTTTGCAACGGGTGCCAAATTTAAACGAAATTAGCTCACTTGGAAGAAAAGTAGCTTAACTTTATTTTTTGCCCATATTGCTTAAGTAGTAAGTACTTGTTAATTTCGAGATTTTAATTTCGAAAGTTGGGGCATACTTTTGGTACAAAAAATCATTTCATGCTATGCCATTGTTATTGTTTGTTGCAGACTTTGCTTTTGTATGAATAAAACATTTTAGAGTGTACATTTATCTAGATATCAGTTTAATCGAAAACTTCAACACATTCACCGCCAGCCAATGCTACGAATGCTACGCTGTAGCCTGTAGCAGCATTTTTCCGCTATGTTAAGGCTATGTACCGGAAATTTGCTATGAACAGTGGACCCGATATCGGATCGTTGGCGCTGAATGTGGTAGTATTACCGTATGATCTTCATCGTAGTAGGTTTAGCAATGTCTACCAAGACTTCTCTAAGTCCAGTGAAAGATAGGACCATTATCGAAGTCACAGGAGTTGACGGTAAGCAATTGTTCAACAGTATGCCGAGTCATTTTTGGCGAACTTAGTGGACGCGCGGATGCTGGACACGATCAGCAAGAAGGAGCTGGAGAAGTACCTCGGGGTCACGAGGAAGTTCCACCAGGCCTCCATCGTGCACGGCATCCACCTGCTCCGGATCATGAAGTATGACAGACAGGTAAGTCAGCATCCAGGTTGACTATCATTTCGAAAATAATCAGCGCAAAATCACCTAAAACACAACTCAGGATTAACTATGCTATGGTGGTTTTTCTACTTTTCTTTTACACAGCAAAATAAAACGCTAACTTAAACTGACTGATGTACTTAGTCATGTATTTGATTTCGATTAACAACATTTTTGCCCTGGGCGGTAGGAGATTAACACAAATTCACAAATTAATAATTATTTTTTGACTCCAAACCTAGGATTCAAACCCTCTATCCATTGGTTAAGGTATACCGGCCACTAACTTTAGCTTGGAAACTTTTCCTTATGTACCCGGTACGAATTTTACGACTGACAGTCACAGATATTTTACTGAATGAATATTATCTGCAGATTTTTAAAACGGCATCAATCCACTTACAGCTTTGTTGCTTTGGCTGGCGCTCAGAATTTTTTTCACGAAAGTATTCAAGATTCATGATCTTCTACATTAAAGAAAAACCAACAAATAAAGCTAAAAACAAATAAAGCTCAAAGCGTTCTTCAGCCTCGTTTTTTTTTCAATCATTTATCAAAGAGAAGGTTGTTACCCGCGAATGATAAGGAGCAGAAGCAAATGAGCGATTATCTACTGAGGCTGTCACAAAATGTTTCGTATTGCGCGCGACCCTTGTAATGTGCCCCCATTAATCATCCTCCGTACACGCCTCTTTCCAATTCTTTTCCGTCATTCAGGGAATTTCACTTCGATCTTGTTTATTTCCGCTTGCATTAACTGTAAAGTAATTTTGACATATTGTATGTTTACATGTTTAGAATTAAAGATAACACAGGTTCCTTATTTTTAGGCGTTGGCAGTAAGACGGCATCAATGTGAAAATGTAGATGCAGATCCTTTAGTTTGGACCAATCAGAGATTTATGCGATGGGCTCATAATATTGACTTAGGAGAATTTGCTGAAAATCTAAAAGGTAAGATTTCTTTCACTACTGCTAGATAGTTATTTGAAAGTAAAAAAAGAAATAATTAAATGTAATTTGGACTTTAGACAGCGGAGTGCACGGCGGGCTAGTGGTACTCGAGCCGTCGTTCACTGGGGAGACGATGGCCACGGCACTAGGCATCCCGCCCTCCAAGAGCATTATTCGAAGGCACCTAGTCACGGAATTTGACGCGCTAATCATCCCCGCGAGGTGAGTATTATCAGCATAATTTTATAGTCATTTTATATTACAAGAAAATACAATATTTGCTTTAGCTACAATTCACTGAAACTAGATAAAATCAGATGTATTGCAAATATTGTGTTCTTCTATAACTACTTGAGAGAAGAACTATCCATTTCTAATTTTCTGCATTGCCCAAGAATAACCATAATTAAAAATGCCATTCATATGCGTAATTTTTAAAGTACTACGACTGCATTACTTTCTTCTTACTAGACTTTTTAAACTTTAGAATTGTATCACCAATATCACCAGTGGAAGTGACATATTAAGCGTTTTCGTATTGTAACCGTATCGGAGATGAGTTGGATTAGAATGCCGTGTCCCGGACTAGCTAGATCACTGCCACTGAGCCGCCACTGCATGTAGTCCCGTGCCACAGCCACGTAGGTGAGCCGCTGTAGTTGATTATAATGTAAGGTGCAATCCTGCAGGTATACGATATTTTGCCAGGTGGAAGAACTGCAAGTGGAAGCTGCCCGAGCATCCATGTTGTCCACAAAACAAAGATAAATCTTCAAAAGCAAAAAAGCTATCCTTCAAAAAATAAATCCCGCTTTAACGCCAAACTTTGAAACTGTATCTATGTAAAATTCCCTGTATCAAAATGTTTGTAAAGTTGCTATTTTTACACAAAGCATTTTTTGCGAAGTTTTTTATGATTCTTCCGTCAAAGCCGCTCGTTTGTGAAACATTATTAAGCGATTGTAAAGTTTACGAGCAGTGAAGACTGATAAGGTACCTATTGTAGGAGTCGTGGTTTGTAAGTAAATGAATTTCATAAAAATCAAGCGATCGGAAAGTATTCTTTTTTACCCTTGCCTTCGTCGATGTTAGATTCAATGTTCACATCGTAGCCCCCTAGAGCCCCGACCTCGCTGTAGATTAGATTTGTCACATCAGTGTTTACTCGAGATCGATCGATCTTTAATTAATTAGTAAATGTATACAATTTAATTGGTATTGACTACAAGCATTAAATGCTTAGTTATATAGGGGGTGAATCAAATCCCAGTAACATTTAATTAACATTTTAAAGGATTTGTTTAGCGTTGTTATCAAAAATTCGTGATTCATCATCAGACATTCTCAAGTTTTCAATTAATAAAAATGGAACCATTCGCAATAGATTTAGGGTTATAACAATAATAGTATCTATTGAAACTGTAAAATAACTATGTTTTTGACTTGTATACATTCATAATTGTAAATTAATTAACAGTGTATATTAGGTTGAACTGTAACAATATTAATTAACATATAAATGTGAATAAATCCTGATTAACGAGATGAAATCCAAAGGACACCGAGTCAAATTTATTATCCCCACCACCCCCATATCGGCGATCCTAGCATCGAGACAGAACGGTACGACCATTTTATCGATTCATCGTGAATGCCTCTGTCATCATCATGTAGACCGCACTTTGATCGGGCTCTATCCACTCTTTCTCTTTTCATTCAACATTTTATGGTTTATTCCGTCAACATCACTTCGACCACATCGACATTTCGTGCTTGTTTTATTAATTTTGTCGTCTTTATTGTCACTGTTCTTTTAAAGAGAGTCGCAGAGAAGAGTACTGCGCGACTTAAGTGAATCACTGCATTTCTCAACAAACGCGAACGAAGCAATTCGTGTTGCAGTACTTTTCTTTGTTAACAATTCATGAGATTCTAGTCTTATTTACTTCCAAAATTTCAGTTTATTTTTCACAATAAATAAGCATGATTTGTTATTTCAGCAAGGTGCATCATGCTTTCGGTGTCTATGCAATAATTCAATATTGTTCAAATTCACTTTACAGCGACTGTGTTTAGCTAATATTTTATTTATAGGTATTAAATAGATTTTTAATGTTTTTAAAGTTCAAGTACTTATTAGGTTTTCAGGAGAAACAATGTGCTGACACCAAAAAAAGTTTGCATGATAGCTTTTTGTGTATAGCCATGTTTAAAAAACCTTTGAATATTTTTGTACATTGAACTAAAATACGTGTTAAACAATTAGCCGTAAACGCTCTGCCTGGCTTAACGTTGTGCGCGCTTTGTGTCTTATCGGAATGAAATCGATTCATTACGTTTTCAGGAACATGTTCGGCCATCAGATAAGGATGCTGGGGCGACCCTTCTCGAGGTCTGTTGCAACTGGACTGCCCGGTATCGATTTAAGCGGCGACTCTCGGAGGCACAGTCTTCGAGTAAGTATTCATGTGCACATAACAATTACTATAGTACATTGAAATATTGCACTGTTTTAGTTTGAAGGAAACAGAGATGAATAGATAACAAACGAATGCTCGTGTATTGGTCCGGATAGCCAGTGAAGACGTTATTTTGGAATCTGATTCTAAGCATGCGATTATTTTTGCATTGATATTCAAATCCAAATTCAAATTATTATAATATTAGACGTAGGTTCATAATATGAAACATTTGAGAGTTTAACTTAGGAACTTATTTTTATAATTATCATATCGATGCCCATGCAATTTGTTTACCAGGGATCCATAACTCGAGCGCTAGGTGCTCTCAAAGCGAAGCACGAGCGCACATCTCCGTCGAGCTCCAGCGAGAGCTCCAGCGTACTGAGTCTGAGCACGCAGCCGTACCAGCTGTCGTATTCACCGCCGATCGCTGCGCGCGCGCTGTCGCAGCTCAGCATGGCGTACGCGCCGCCGCCCGCGCTGCAGGAGTACGAGCCCATCTACACCCCGCTCAGTCTCTACTCACAGTCCAGCGTCTCCACCCGCGACAGCATGCAGAGACTCAATGATATCAAGGAGAATACGAGTATCACTCACAGGTACGGTGGAATATTTCAGCTAAGTATTGCATACTAAGTTTGCTTACATATATTGAGTTGTTACTCCATGCGCCATTATTTAACACCTGTCTTAATTTTTGGGGACGTATTCAAGAAATACGACTTCAGACGATAAATTTATTCATAAATTAATATTTGTAGGAAATGCATTTTTTACTGAGCGTAAGTTCAGCCAGATAAATAAATAACATTAAAATACCTGTAAATAACACGTTACTGGTGACGTTTCACCAGTTTAACAAAGCGCCAGAAAAAATGTTACTTAATTACAATAGTACATTGTGTATTAAGGGTGGTAAAGACAGAATTACAAACGAGAGTCTGTTAGAAGGGCTTTAATGACTCGAGCTTTGTATTTCCTTTACCACCCGTGTAACATACAATGTTTTTCATCATAATTGCGAGGAAATGAAATAAAATCAGACAAAAGATCATATTTTTAACTTACGATTGTCACTAATCATTTTAGCCGCGTTGGCAATGTCCGGCGGAGTCGCATTACCCATTTCTTGTGATGTTTTTTATTGATATATACATTTTAATAATGTGCACAAAGACACCCTTTTTTAAATATAATTTTGGAATCACACAGTTTTTAATCAGTATTTATAAATAAGCCAGACTACATCATTGTCTATGACTTACCACAGATAATATCAAACGTGTTCAGGAGTCCGATTCTAGTGACAGTCGAGCTCAAAATAGTTTATATGCGAGATTTTTAGAAAATTGTATGCAACTGACATTTCATCTCGAATTGCACAAGAATTGGGGTCCCGGCGTATTATTATAGTTTGAGTCCACTTATTATATTTAAAAAAAAGCTATTACGCACGATAGGGCGTAATGGTAAAAAAAAGGCCCGCGGGTATTATTTTGGATTTACGGTCGACTTTTCTAGCATGTTAGACCACTATTTACGAGCAAGGGTGATGAAAAAGTATTTAACATGACCATAGAAGGTATGTAATAAATAATGGTCGCAGATCGATGGAAGAGATCTATAACCAGCAGTAGATTACTATAGGCTGATGATGATGATCAAGAAGTGCAAGCTTCACTTTGTTTTAACTTCATTATTAGAGCGAATCTTTCGATGAATGTCTCCGTTGTTCCCAGATACGGTCAGAAAGCGGAGCATGCGCACCGCGTGAGCTCGCCGCTACCGGCGCAAGGCGTGGAGGAGGCGCTGCGCCCGCGGCGGCACCGGCGCGTCAAGAGCATCGGCGACATCAACGCCTGCTCCAACACCTCCGTCTAGACAGTAAACGCCGTGCACTTTCGGCCCAAGCGCATCCCAATATTCAATTTATCTCTTGTTTAGTCCTAGTTGAAAATCTATCTACGGATCATTTTGTCGTCTCAGTGAACTAATGCTCGTTTTTAACCGCGTTTAAATCTGGTTACTTCTGGTAAAAAAGTACATTAATTTGTATCTACTAAATTGCAAATACTAAAATGTATTTCAAAGAACACTGGGAACGACTTAAGCAATCCTATATCTAGTTAGTTACTGACGATCGAGGATAGCATAATATACGAATATTGGGAATGGCCTTAAGAGTTCTTGGTAACGTAACCTTAAACCATCAAGAGACCCCACAACCAGAAGGACTTCAATAAACGTTGGAAGACTCCAAGGTTGCCAGCGCAAAACTTTTCTGATTTTGTACAACTCGACAAAAATATTCTGATTTATTTGCTCCTCAAAATCCTTTGAAATTCAATCGTCAAACTTTGTGTAAAGGGTGCCTCTGAAGAAATAACTATAAAAATTAAATCTGCAGCACCTTTGATGTCACTTGGAGTAGTTCTGGTCACTGTAGCGGTCTTCTCCTGATGTTTGATAAGGCAGGTTACCGCGAACTCTGTTTACTTTTAGCCAATCTAGTATATCATCATTACCAAAGCGCAAACGCTCAATATTCTCTAGTCTGCGATGTACAAAGTTGCATATCACTTCCAAATAGATTTACAAGACGACTGAAAGTAAGCCTCAAGTTTTATCAAACGATACGATATCAGTATTTTTTTCTACTATGGTTGTTTATTGTAACTTTAATCCAGTTTTTAAGTGTATGTCTAAGCCACGTAATGTTTTACCAGTCACGCCATCTTACATGAAAATAACTGCTGAACACTGTGATAGTAAGATTCTCTCACGCACTAAAATGAGCTTCTGATTTTGATAAACCAAATATTAGTCAATTTATATAAAATAATTATGATAGCTACGTACCGACGTATTCATTCCAAAAAATGCGAATATAAGTAGGTAATCTATTAGAAACTGAATTTGCAATTATATTTAATAAGTTATTTACTTTGTTTACTTTTGTTTGTTGTTATCGTAAATTTGATTTATGTTTAAAAAGTACCTACATTAAGCGTCATTTAACATTCTTATCTAATTTAAAATTTTGTAATGGGTTTTAATATTTTCTGAATTAAAGAATCAAAATCTATTTAATTGTGTTTTTAATCTTCCACTTAGGTAGCGTAAACCCAACACGTAACAAATTAGTAGATTTCTATACAAAGCATGTTATATAATTATGTTTATCATATCGCACATCTATAACGACTTAAACATATTAAATAGCAAGCAACAATGGTTTCGACAGCAGCGCTCGCATCATCTACATACATATAACGCAACGTCTAACCGGGCTTCGTTCTTGTGATTAGAAAACGAGTTTTCTATTAAGTCTAGTGACAAACAAGAAACAAAGGAATCAATGTACGTAAATTATAGTTAAGTACACAACATTGGAACAGAAAATCGGCAATACTGACACCCGTAATCATAAACAATACTTATGGGATCCTTCACAGAGTAAACGCACTGCGTTCAATACAGCTTTGTTAATGGTCCTTTTTGACCGACCTTTTGTTTATGAGACGATTTGAACCACCCTGTGCGTTCGTGAGCATTGTGAGACCTTATATGTAGTGACGTTTGTGAATACGGGTGTAAGTACAGTCGAACTCTGTAGTAGCTGTACATTTTAGTACCCTGTCGCAGTAACCTGTTAAAGTGAAAATGGTTTGAAATTAGTATATCAATAGCTGAGACAAGGTACTAATATGTGCATCTACTTCTGAGTTCGACCGTACGAGTACAACAACAGGATGCACTTAAATACACGATTATTATTTTTTAACCTACAGTTTCATCTATATCTATAGCGCCAATTCACAAATTGTGTTACACTCTATGTATGATTCTGTGCTTCGAAATAAATAAATGCATTTAAGGAACAAATTCGAAATAGGTACTCGTTATTTGTCATTTTCCAAAGATATTAACTATGTATGGTCTACTGCGGCCACTTGGGTATTTATGACAACAGAATATTTTAAAGCAGCTCACACAATGTACGCTCACGAGCAAAATAACAGGGTCGCGCTGTACTACAATTATTTCCAACTGACCCGTTATTTCTGTTCCCCAGTGTATTTTCCTTTGATAAAGAATTTTCAGCATTGTCGGTTTGAGAATAAAATCTTCCTTTTTGTTGGACCATCTGGCCAGTATTCGGTTTCGGCTGCTTGCCTTCGACAGCCCGGCCGACCTATATCTCGAGGCGGTCGTTCTCACATTATAATAGCCCAATACGTACATACCTATTCTCAATAAAACGGGTAAAATAAATGCATTTAAAATGTAACAACGACTTATATACTACACCGTTAAACGAGCAGTATTTGTATATAAATATATAAACATTTGTAACCACGTTCTCGAAAACGATTTCGATGAAATTTGCAATAGGTGTTTACGGGGCGAAAAAGCAATCACTCATGCCATCTTCGGAAAAACTCGTTTTTAACCCGAGCGACGCTCGGTTTTCCAGGTACTACTTATTAATATGTTCGTTAACAATACAGTAGGTACGTATGAGTATCATATTCTTTCTACACTCAAGAGTTCCTAATGAAAACCGATAAATCAATAAATTGATTCAGTTCTAGATGTTATCTGTAAATTGAATTATGAATCCACCCCCACATATCCCGTCCTCAAAATTGACGCAGACTTTAAAATATTTATGTCCAATTACTTATTGGTTAACATTTCAAAGACATAAATTGTAAATTGCAAGCGAAACTCTTCCGTTTGCTATCTTTACAGGAACTAAAATACTTTGAACTCCTCGATTCAGTTTTCATCTAGGAAATATGAGACACGAGTGGAGTAAAGTTATTCTGTTCAATTATTTATCGGGCTAGTCGGCACGCGACTGCTGCTCTACGCTTGCATTGCATACATGTGCGGCATATGCCGTAATAGAATGTGCAGATCGAAATAAACGGGACGTTTTTGATAGGAAAAAACTGTGTTCAGTTAGCTAGAAAGATGCGCTGCTTTTAAGAAATTTCCAGTGCGGCAATCTCTATGCGGACAGCCGATCTAATGCAAATACAAATCAAGGTTTTTTTAAATACAGCTATTTACATTAAGAAGCAATATCTAACACACAAAGGACTTTCAGATGTATCACAGCAAAACCTCTGACAAAGGGCTATGGATGATAGAGGCTCTACATCGGCATTGACAATAGTCATCGTTGGGCACAGCCAATTACTTTGTAGTTCTGTTACTTCAAAATAATATTCTACATTTCAGTCTTTTTATAAGAATTATATTATGAGTAAGTAGCTAAATAATAACTTAGAGGGGTGAAAGGCTATTTGTTTTAAGCGACATTTTCGCGATACTTACCGATTTTGTATACATATATTCAGAAACAATACAATTTACCCGTAGGTAAATAAAACTCAAAAAACGTTTAACTTAATTTCCTCAATAAAAATGTCTTATTTCTTGTACGGCATCTTCCTAGCTTAGGTTCCTATAACTCAAATATAATCGCAACATTCGAAAGCGGTGCAAGCCGACCGGTAAACATTCACTCTGGTGCGAGGCTCGCGAGGCCGCTCTGCGCCGGGACTCATGATTTAATAGATCTGAGCCAGACCGAGTGTTTGGGCACCTAAAACAATGTATACTCGTATCAGGGCCACTATCGCACTTTGACTTGAGGCATACGATATATCATAATTATTAAAGCTGAGGATATAGGGCACTAGACTTGTTAAAAGTGGCCGTATAGTGAAAAAGCAATATGGTTTAAACTAAGTAGAAAAGAGGCCCTGGCAAAACATACGACAACGGACAGAATCTAAATCCGTTAATTTTTCAAGACACGCATTGTTCATCGATATTCTTTAGAACACATAAATACAGTAACACGACTAACACGAGTAACAATAATTTCCCCGAAAAGATCAAAAAAATATTAGAATGTAAGTATGTATAAGACGAAAACTAAAGTCTTTAAATTAAGAAGCCACATCGTTAAATCAAAATGTTTATTATAATAACTAATAGTTAAAAAAACTACTAGGTACTATTCAGTAGATTTCTACAAATATATTTTCATCCATTTGCCCTTAATAAGCTAGCCAATTTGCAAAGAAATGCACAGTGGCGAGATGGAGATTAGCTGGTGGAGAACTCATTACCGGCGTCAGCCCCGGGCCGTCACTGATTCAATTTGCTTCCTTAAATCCTTTCTAAATACTCTCTCACTCTCGCTACTCATAGAATGAATAGTTCGAAAGAGATAGTGATAGCCACAGAAAATACACAAGCTATCGAACTACTCAGAATAGCGACTGAAAGCCGGAAAGCAACTCTGCTTCCTATCACGCCGACTGAGCAATCAAAGAACTTAATCCTGATCAAGCAAAATTTATATCAAGTTGAAAAAGAACTCTGTATTTAGCGGACCCGCGCTAGGAATTTAACCCGTGTGTGGACGACGCCGGGGTTTTATTTGATAAAAGCTAGGTTGAGACTACAAGCTTTTTTTTAATTTAAAACTTGATACTCAATCTTGTTATTCAAGGCTTAAGGGTTTTGAATGTTTGATAAACAAGCCTTATCGTCAATCGGATTGTTTCGGTAGCAAAACAAAGTGGCAAAATACCTACTATAACAATAAAAAATACTCAAAGGGTGCATGTATTATTGCATGTATAATTGTGCACATAATTTTAGAGAGCTGTTACAAAATAAGAATCGATAAAACTTTACCTCCTAGGGATGGGTGAGAACGTTCCGTTATAAATTGGCGACACTCGGTCAACTTGTCCACTTACCCGAGATAGACTATTTTCGAAGAATAATCGATATGCCTTTCCTACATTTCAATGGCTGTTGGTAGTCAAGTGGTAATATGCAGGCGGTGTCTAGTCCATACAAACGTAGTATTCCTCTGTTTCCCCTCTGGAGAAATACATTAGAGATTTTTTTCATATAAGTAAGTAATGAATGTCAACTTTGCCTGCAATGTTTTTTGTTCATAATTAATTATGACAAGATCCAGCAGCCTTCCGAAACCACCAAATTTGGCCAATTTTAACGCCATTTTATAAAATCCAGGAAACTACTCGTAGTAAGACACTTAAAAAAACAAAAACCTCATTAAGACGTACCCAAAGGCTACCTCGTATTATTTAATAAAAAATGTTCCAAATTTATAAATGGAAATAGCAGAATACGCAGTCCTGATTTTGAATAATTTACAAAGGTATTAATAATCCAAGCCGCAGTTGTCCCTTTCGTGCTCTATTCGACTGATAAATAAATGCCCACAAATCGAAATAATAAATAAGTAAATTTTGTAGCAAATAACCATTTTCAACGAACCTATTTTAAATACATACTTAGGAACTTAAGTACCATGCCAGACATCGATGGTCGTTCGTTAAGGTGCTAGATTAGTTAAATCGTTAATTCTCAAATTTTCTACATTAGCTACTGTATTTATTTGAACATGACCAAAGGAACACTCCTTTATAAAGCCGATGATATCCAGCGTACCAATACTCTTTTTCAAGAACGCAATCTGCGAGCAAAATTTATTCAGTTTCAGTTTTGCTAGAGACTGGGTCAAATGAATTTAAAAACAATGTGTTAATTTACGCCTAGAAAATGCACAACATCGGTTTCGGTATCATAATAAAGAATGGCCATTGTTTTGTAAGTGCTTGTTGGACCATTGTGATATATAACAATGACGCGGACTGTTGACTTTATCTATGTTTTAATTTTGAACAAGTTCCCAATCCCCTGAACGCAAACGCACGGTTGATTGGTTTTCAATCGAACATAAATTAGAATAGAGATATCGATGTTTGCACTGATGTTATGCCGAAGTGCTACTCTGATGCTTGATAAATTAAATTTTGCGATGTAGGATGGAAGAGACTGGCAACATGAATCAACGTTTTCTAAGCCATACTCGTATTTTAACCAGTCGGTTTCTATCCCTATTTTGTCACTACAGGTATGCCCTGTAAATGGGGCACTTCGCACTAAAGTGCTTTTGGAAGTGACCCGTTTTTTTGTTTGTTAGTGTACTCTTACACTGGCTGGCGTAACATTACCTCTAAACATCCTAAACGAATCGGGACAGCCACTACAAGTACATCGGCTTGCATCTGGTCACTTTTGTATGGACATGATTGCGTGCGAATGTAGGTATACGAATTATGCGATAGAAAGAAGAACCACAGTGTAGGCATAACATCCTAAAAGTTTTTTTATGAAGAGCATTTCTGGACTTGTAGTGTTTATTCTGTACCTACCACTACGTCGGTAGCCATATCGTTACTCATAACCTAGGAGACAATATTGCGGTGAGTGAAGTAGGGGGACCGCTCTGTAGATGCGCTGTACCTACCGTAATATTCCTGTACCCGAGTGGATCAGCACGGTCACCCTGTAATGAATCTACGGGAATATGCTTAATAGATTTGAAAAGATGACTAGGGTAAGGAAAATAGCGCTTAGTGGATAAATATGGATATTTTATGAAAGGTTTAAAAGTCTTTATGGAATAAAAAAGTACCTAATTAAACGTATTTCTGCTTTCTTAGACTAGTAATACATAATTAGGTTTGAGCTAGATATATGCCATTTTTAAAACTGTTGTAGAGGGTTATTTAGGTGTCTAACGCTCGGCACTTAAACTCGGTTACGCATCCTAATGGGTCTCTAACGCACTGGATGAAAACTCTATGGAAACGGCTAACCTGCTAACACACTGGAAGTGTTTTTCGTTCCGAAAAACTTTCAAAATTTCGTTTACTAATTATTTCAAATAATAGGAAAATATATAAATACCTAGCACATTTTAAGTTGTAAAAATTGCCTTGAAGTCACCACATACCATTACTTTAACAATTGGCGGCCGGCGCGAGGAAGTTTCTCGAAGTTTTGTACAATAAGGTGTCGTTAGCGCTGCTGCGCAACTTGCGCTGCTTAATAGGAGCAATAGGAGCGACTCTCAAAAATACTCAACTCTTTGAAGCTGATAGTTCTGCCGCTGACGACGGTCGCGAACAAAAAGCTTCCTTACACGTAATTCTTAAGGAAATACGGAGCGTGTAAAGTTTATGAAGGTCAGTGTCCGAAGTTTAGTTTAACTTTAACTCACACTGTATAAAAGGTACGTACCTTAAAAAAAATGTTCTTCTCTATGTAAATCATATAGTAAGAATGTATCATGGAAACCTTAGAATAATAACACATAGACACCTAGTCCGCGCACCCGTCAGACTTAAACTACACCATAATGGTGTACTCGGCGAACGCCGCCTGTCAGTCGCAATCACGTCACACAGCGTCCACAGCTCCCGGATTTTTATTTATAGTGATGATTTGCATTGTTAATGAGTGCCACAACACTTCAGACAAAGAAAACAAACACTCTGAAATAACATTCCACGTGGAAGTACTATGTTTTAACTTGTCGTTTTACTTAAAACATTCACTTAAATATTATATTATTTACTAACGACATTACATGAAAATGTTGCCAGTATAACGAATTTTTTTCCGCTAAATTGTCATAGTGAATGTATCTATTCTGTGATATGAGTTTCAGAATTCTGTTTATCTAATTACTTGTTGTTCTCATTCAAGATTTCCTTCTAATCCGATTATTGCCGCACTTTGGACTGAAATTGTAAATAATAACAAAATAATAGTATTAATATAATATTTTAAATTGTTTTTTTTTTAAATTTTGGATGCTAATTTATTTACGATACTTTAAGTTGAATGCTACCTAAAAGAAATCGCAGCAATGTAGTTAATGTCATTGTCGTATCCAGGTTTAGTCGATAATAGCCGAGAAAAGACGAACCGTTATTAAAACTTATTCCAACCGACGTATAAAAGAGCCCTCATGTGGCCAATTTACTGAATAAATATTTTGAAATTTTGAATATTACAACCACGCCGCGTTACCATTGCGTGCGCTCGGCATACTTACTACGTCGATTAAAAATCGCGGCGTGTGATTCCACTCCGCCAAAAAACCGCCGGCCAATAAACGCTACTGTACATAACACAGGCTTTAAGATCCGTGCTACCTCCGTGACTTTGTGCCTTAGAACATTTAAGCTACCTATTTAAGACATGATATTTTATGCGAATTAGAAAGAGACAAAACATTTTCTTATTATATAAGGATTAATAAACGTTTGTATTACTAAGTAACTGCAAAGAAATGATAGAATTTAACAACCATTCTTGTATGAAAAAATCCCTGGATTAGGGGGAAAAGTAATCCGCTAGCATCATTATTTGTTTACTTGTGTGAGTGTTGTCGTGTGTCACTACGCGTTGATTACTCCCACATGAATCCATTTTGTGCGTCACTTTTGACGGGTTGGCTGTAGGAAACTATCATTCTATGTGTTATTTATTATTCTAAGTTAGACTATATTGTAGACAGAAGAAAGGGTTGTTAACCTCTTTATAAAGTTATACCTTTTCGGACCTACTTATGACCTGTTGTTTGATCAGCAGTTAAACTAACTATTTGTTAAGAATCGTAACTAATGGTCAAATCTCAAGTAAATGTGTCAAATTTTCGATTCCTGTTTGAATTTTAACAATTAGTTGAGTTAATTACTGATCAAACAACAGGGCCTAAACTGTTAGTGTAAATCTTTGTCATCTCGCGAACACTTCAATTAACCCTTTATTTGACGATGTGTATTTTTAGATACATACCATAAATTAACTTTTTGTATCTTTTTTGTTATTTTATTTTTTTGCTGGATTTATCTCTGAAGAGGCTTGAATCCTTTTTTAATTTTCCCAAGAAAAGAGTTAAAACAACAGAAAAGATTTTACATAATTACGTATAGAATAGGTTTTAGCAAAACCAAAAAAGTAGTTTTCAATATTTTAGAAAAATACTTAAAATTGAACTAATAGAATAGGTATGACTTGTAAGTTATTTACTAGCTAATACTCGTTTTTCTTTAGGTATGACATGAGTGTAGGTACCAATACCTTAGAAACGTTTGCATTTGGTTACCTAGAAAAGTTGTGATTGCAAAAACATTATGAGTATTTTTATTCAAAAAAATGCGTGTATGTTGCAAAAAAATGCGTTGAAAAAAACAGGCCCCATATGTATATTTTATCGGTTAGCAAAGTGTCAAGTGCGGTATTTTCGCCAGTCACGCAACGAGGCTGCGTCGTTTACGCCTCGATATCGCCCGACCTCGCCGCGGCGGCGGCACTCGAGCGACGTCTCGCGTTCTGCGCCCTCAGCGAAACTCACAACTAAAGCGATTTAAGATATATTCAAGAATATGCAAAAATGAAGTTGGGAATGATGAATATATTGAACACGTATTAGTGCCCTTGAGGGAAGAGTCTTACTAATTACTTAGAGTTAGTTTTAGACAGTTTCTTTTAAAATAAGTTGAAAATGAGGTCACAAGGTCATAACTCTGTAAAAAAATCTTTGGACGATTGAATGGTTGAAATTTATTTTTGAGAACCAAATGCACATAATAGATATTTTTTTACTGAAACTCTTTATTTGCTATCAGAAAACATACATTATGTATGTTATGTGCACTAATACTACTTAATACCAACTTATACTAATAATATATAATGCCCTGACCATAAAGCGATCGGTGTTTTTCACGGTTAAAATCTTGCTTGCAGAAAATACTCCATAAAGGTGAATAATCCAAGAATAATTTATCAACTTTTAAAAATGTCTTCAGTAAACGGTATATTTAATCAATGTCAATTTTGACAATGTCGCTTCGTCCACTTGCTTCCACCGCTTCCATTGCATCTTATACACAGCTGCAGTTGCATTTCGCCTCTAATTTTCATTTCAGCAGAATCACGTTTAAAATGAGAAAATGTATTATATTCTAGGCTCATCTAACGGAGCTTATCGGCATAACCAGCGCTGCAGAGGTAATAAAGATGTCAGGTAGTTAATCAGTCGAGCCGGATGCCAGTAGCCCATGTGCAGCGCGTTCCGTTTTGGAACGAATTGTCGCCGCTGACGTGGAAGGACCACTGGGGCGGCATCGGCCCCGGCGCGCTCACCAACAGTGGCAGCGGCGCGTACCTTGTCCTGCAGAGCAGCCAGCGCGAGCCGTCGCTGTTGGGCGGACCCCTCTTCAGCACTTATTTCCTCTGCCGCATCGACTTCCACTGGGGCCCTGATAACCAGCATGGCGCTCACCACCTCATAGGCAATAATCCGTGCGCTATGGAAATACACGCTGCCTATTATAATTCCTGCTATGAATACCCTCAACCGAGATTACTTACCCAGGCCAGGCCCCCCTGGGCAATCGTTAGCGTACGCTTCACCGAGGGACCTCACAATAGTGCATTCCAAACAATAGCTCAAAGCGTTAAGTCTATTACAGAACCTGAAACTCGGACTAATATAAAAAACGTCCACCTTTCCTGGCTCAAGCCTGCGAGGCTAGATCGAGACTATCTCACGTATATGGGCGAGCTAGAAGATTCTACTCGTGTCACTTGGATTGTCTATGAAAAACCTAATACTATTTCAACAGATCAAATTGATGTTTTTCGCACGTTATTGAACAACGGTCGAGCACCAACTATTGAGAGTAGATGTAAATTACCATTGAATCCTATACGAAAGGAAATCGTTGCCGTGCGTGATTTGAAAATTTTGCAAGATCGCTGTCGCAATTCTGATTTGTAATAATTGTTAAAGAATTGAAAAAGGCACTATTTTATTAATATCAATCGTGAACCAGCAGTTTACTGGTTGAACAATTTAAATAACAAAATCTAGTAAATATTGTAATAAAATAATCTTAAATAAAGTTAAGTTACTAAAAAGGCAGTATTTTTCATGCTCATGGGGTTCACGTTATGTACGCCTTAACAAACCAAAATTAATAAAAACAGCAAAACAAAATGGTTCATTATATCACTCAATATTTTTGTAGTTTTATGCATGGTCTGTTTTATGTTTGAGTTAGGTGCTAACCTTATTCGTAGCCAATGAAATATTAAAAAATAAAAAGGTGAATGTTAAATGAATCTAGAGGTATGTATGTAATAGATGGTTTATATTGGATTATTTGCCACCGCAAGCCGTTCTAGAAAATATTCATGAATATCCATCAGACGCGGGTTTATCGCGCCGCAGCCGCGCCGCACCCGCTGCCGGGACGCAGCTTCGTCGCATCACAGCTTAGGTTCGATATCCGTAAGTCAGCATTTCTAAAATGTATTTTTAATAACATGCTTGTCTAGCTTGTGCCAGCGGTTTCGTCTATGCAGAGTTCTTTTATTATTATTATTTTATCTAACTTTAAAAGTTTACTGTCGTGCCTTTTAATGTATTCTTACATAAACCCAAAAATTGTTCCTTGAACTAAATTGGTTAGTGGCTATCCAAGCAGCACATATCACATAGAACTTTGAACTAGTTGTTTAAAGAATAGGAAGACGTCCGTTTAAGTTTCTAATGGGATTTCAAGGGTTGCTTTTAAATAATGCTACAGACAGTTGGCACTTAAAACTTCACACAAGTTTCTTACACAAAGATTTATCGTCTCTTTATAAAGTTTTCGCAGTTGCAGGTTGTCTCCGCAACTACAAACGTAGTTACGTGGATTTGAAGTCCCGTTTTATAATAAGAACAGTACCTATATTGTGAGTAAAGTGAATATTGTGAAAGTTTAAGTTAATCAACAAATAAATAAATAATAATAACTAACTTTTGCCTGCGACTCCTTAGAAAAAGAAGTCTTTTACCGCTATCCCTTAGCTCTAATTTTCCAGGACTCCGGGTCCGTCTCCAGGGTAGGCTGTCCTTCTACCAAATTTCAGGTCCGCCGGTTGATCCAAACAGAATTTTGCATTTATATTAAAGACAAGTATATACTTCGTTCTGTATCTCCACAGGCCTTAATACCAACGCATGCTTACGTGTGCAGTTTAGTTCACTGTCTATGGAACAAATGAGTTCAGCAAGCAGTTACTATTATCTATCTCTTACTCTTTGACCATTTCAAAGACATTAAAGACAAGACTCTCCACTAACTTATTCTTTGTTCTTATGTCCGTAAATATATTTATTAATTGATTCTAATGCACTTTAAACTCATCGCAGACCTTTAGATTGATGCTTCATGTTTGATTTGTTTCTTTAAATACATTTTTTTCATAATTTCATGTATTTAGACGTTCGACTTTCAGATCGTCAATGAAACTAAATACCAATGTGTAAAAATAATATTATTTGCATAAAACGTTTGTTGATCCTAAAGTAGTCATTTGCCAGAAGTGTTTTGGTAACGTATTAGTGAACCTATACAAAACAGACACAGGGACTATTCAGGAAAACAAAGCATGACCTATTTCGCTGAATTTGGCTTTGCCCAGACCAATGGTAGACGGCACATGTTAGGCAAAATGGTATATGCTAATGGCGCTAGGGCATAATCGCCCCACATCTATGCCAGACTGCTAATTTACCTAAATATCGTGCTGTAATACCTAAAGGGACATCTTCAAGTCACAGCTTTCGTTAAGTTGGTACTTACTTATTCTCCAAGGAACCGAATAATAATTACTTACATTTTAGTGTACGATAGGTATTTAATAAAAAAGAACTTTATTTTGCACTTATCCTGAAAGCTTCTACGTACTGTTAAATGTTGTTCCACCCTAACTCCACCTAATCATGTGTATCCACTCAACGAACGCGCTCGGTCCGTTCAAATTTTCGTAAACAACAAGCTTAGCGTGGCCGGTCCGAGGCGGGAATATAAAGATAATAATGCAATTAGCGCGGAAGCTAACCGGATTTGGGTCGGGAGAGGATCAGTTTTGCGATTAGATTTAGAATGGCGAGCCGATTCTCCAAACACCAAAAACTCGCTCAAAGGTTAGGAAATACTTCCCCGCCGACGAACCGGGCAACATTTGCATGCCAATTAGGGAGCCGAGGTCGCATTACCATTTCAATTGTGGAGAATGAGCGCTGCATTCAATGTCTGAGTAACACCTCTCCGCTGAATGAAATCCCGGTTAGTTGTTTTCAGCTTCTTCTAAGTACGCACTCCGGCTCGCAGGAAGGGATGGCAGCCAATTACGAGGTGTATAATTTAAGTCCGCTGCTTGCACACAAATAAACTGATTCCTTTTTGGTTTCACAGCGTTGAGGGGAAGAGCTTTAAAATGTTTATGCAGTCCTTTGTTAAATAGAACTGACTGGAACAATGTGGGATTAAAATTAGACTGTTAACAGACTTCATGGTAAACAAACAATGTGTTAATACATTACATACCTTCACAAAGTAATTATCAATTTAACAGCAAAACCAATACACATCACAGCAGTAAAATGCTAGTTAAGCGACCTTCGGAGAACTGGGAAGGTTACAAATAACAAAATTTGAAACTCTCGATACTTCATGCCTCTTACATTTTGTTAGTGTTTAAAGAAAGAGCCAAAGTACCTATGTTAACTTGGAACTTCGGTTCGACTATTCGAGTAGGGTTCCTACGTAGGGCCCTGGAGACAGGGCCCATCTGTAGCGGTACAAATTGCAAGTAGTGACGCGTCTAATCCGATTGCCGGCCGACTTCACGTGTCAACGGCTCATTCTATAGCAGCAATCAATAACCCACAAATACCTTCACAGTTACTAAGTATACAGCGATATGTTGACTTATTGATATGGTTAACGAATACTTGGAAATTGATGCGGAGCTAGCTTTTAACTCGTGAAAACAAATATACAAAATACCAATAATTGCCAATTGATGATAAGCGTTGCCGAATCTAGTATTGATTCAATTACATAGCGAGAATAATTTATATGAAGACGAAGAACAAAGATCCTATTTTTACTCAATGAACCGAATTCTACGTTGGGTTTTTCATAATGTGGGCACGCCATAAACAGGAAAAGTAATTTCTACAGCCCTTCCATATCTCTCGTAATATATTCATAGGATATTGGTAAAAGCACAATTCCGCCGCCGTGGTCAACGCGACGCTCAAAGGCCTCGACATTCTTTCCATTATAATATTCATGTCCGATGGGAGAGAGGTATCCCATGACTAAAGATTATTTAAGGCTAATGTATCGCCGTGAAGGGATTTATAATCGGGCTAAATAGGCACGCCATGGGCAATAAATGAGCGATATTATTATTTATTTATTTTAATGGCGTCTACAAGTTATGTAATTTTGCCAATGTCAAGTATATATAAGCAATTGTACGGTGAATCGTCGTTGTCGTCGGCGTCTTCCAGTCCCAGTCGGCACACCATTGAAGATGGCGGGCATCCACATGAGCAATATTATGCATTAAAAAGTTAAAATAAAATCATAGTATATTCGTTATGCTTAGGATGTATCTCTGGCAGTTCACATAAACACGTACCTATTACTATTATTAATACATACTTATTGAATTTGATATCAATAATTTAAAACTTCAATATACCGGCTGTCACTAAAATCATCATAATATGACGAATGAACTAGTTTGTTAGTAAAACATTTTAATATAAACGTGGTTAACATGTATAATTGCCTTAATCATTAGGATTATTAATAATGCTCTTGCTTAATTTACTTAAGTAGAACCGCTTATCCATACAACTTAGTTTTACGTCGATAGTCGATACTACTCTCAGACGTATGGGTTTTAATTAGCGACGTATGTTCGGATTCGTATCTTGATCGTCGGAGTCGGGAATATTGGATCCCACTTAATATCCTTCGGGTGTACCGAACCCACTAAATTAGAGCGATGAAGTCGGAGCAACTACTTATCACTAGTTATGGCGTGGATACATTACCAAATTCGAATGATAATTTTGTCTAATTACGTAAGCAAATATTATTTTGCTGCATAATCTGCGTAATAAATAATCTAAAAGCCTTTTAGTTAATTCCTTTAAACATTCTAGATTTATTTCCTTTCCGGAACAAGGTTACCAGGATTGAAGAACTCGAGGCGGTGAGGTCCCACGGCGCTAGGTTTATCGGCTTTCAATCGGCTTACTTTGCGGCTGCGACTCGATCACTATGTTGCCGTGGAATAGAGACGTAGAGTAATATCCTACCCGTTACCTTAATAAAGTGGGAGCCAGTTGTTTTTCTTTTTTGGTCATTGTTGACATAATTACTGAAAGTCATCGTTTTTATATCGATGGATGGAACTTTTCAGAATTTCTTAAATCTCTAATGTGTAGACAAGGCTAGGTTAGCATTGATTTATAAAAATACTGAAAAAGGATATTTTTTTAAAATAAAATACTAGTACTTTATGACTTGCGATAAATATACCTAACCTCCTAACAATTAAAAATTAAACCTAAAACTACGGCAAATTAAAAAATAAATTAAAACTAAAATAAGTAAACCTAAATAACTAAGCTAAAAAATAAATACATACATACATTAAATCACGCCTGTTTCCCAGAGGGGTAGGCAGAGACCACTTCTTTCCACCTGCTACGATCCTGACAAATCTCTTTCGCTTCTTCCACATTCATACATCGAGTCATGCATGCACGTCGGTTTCGGGTACTTAAGATCGGGCCCTTTTCCAGTATTTCTCCGATTTGATTCGAAAAACGCCTTAATAGCAAAAAAAAAAAGGCCCCCGTGGCAAAGTTGATGAGCAGAGCAGAGCAAGATGCTGGCAGCTTTGTGGTCTCCGGTTGTTTCTATTAGCCTTTTTTTAATTTTATAATTTTTAGCTTAGTTATAATTAGGTTTATTTTAGTTTTAAAATATTTTTTATTTTGCTATAGTTTTAGTTTTAATTTTTAATTGTTACTTTGTATTATATTTAAAGTGTATTAAGTTTGTAATTTGTAATTTTGCCTAATAAACATTTTTATCATAATTATTTCTCATCCAGTGATTCATATCATGTCTTGCGTTAGTAATGTGCATTAAAAAACAGTTTTTTTTTTACTTTATGTCTCATAACCACATTAAACACGTGCTGGCTGTTTTATTTTATATTCATTATCGTTATTTCCACGGGAACTTTTCAATTTTCCGATGACAAGTAGCCTGTGTTAAACCAGGGTATAAACTATCTCCATTCCAAATTCCAAATCCGTTCAGCCGTTGCAGCGTTAACAAACAAACACACACACATTTATAAAATGTAGGATCTGTAGTATTAGGTCTCGGTTGTAACGTATTTACTCATGTGCATATTTATTTATTACCGCTCGCCTGTACTTCCTAGCACTCTAATCTAAAAATAAAACCTCTGCATTGGTTTATAGCGACAGAGAAGCAAATTAAAAATAATAACGATTGAAATAACTAAAAATTAGCTTTTAAATATTTTTTAAAAAATTACTTTTTAAAAATTACTTTTCAAATATTTTTTTATTGTATAAGATTTTAAAGTGTAATTCTTAGCTATAAGTCTGAATGTTCTAATAATTATTGTACCTACTATTGGGCAAGACACTGGAGACAGTGAGAACTAACACAGTCTCCAGGGCTTCAACTGTATCTGAGCTATGTAATTTGGAACAATAAATATTTTTATTATTATTAATAACGTTCGAGTTTTGAATTATTATATGAATATTTAGTAGTTTTACATTTCAAATATTTGCTTAGGGAACATGAATGGCCTGATATGGGGCACTTAGGCACCATTAATCTTGCAGAAAGTCCCAGCGGAATGTGCGAGACTCGAGTCGGCCAGGCTCCCGGCATCGTTGTCGCATACGGAGTATCTTAGGCCTTAATGTATGTGTTAATGTCACATAATTTAGTTGCTATCCAAGACAAGAGTCTCAACATGCAAAATCTGTTAATTGACTTCTTTAAACAATGGTTTTGTTACGGGTTTCAATGTGCGTTATTTAACTAAGGTCTAACAATCAGACACTCATACAGAATAAGGATTAGAATGAGCACTGGCCCATTGTATTGTATAACAGTATTGATAAGTTTGAGGAAGGTAGGCAGAATCTAACATTTTGATCAAAGAGTTTATATGTATGTATTTTATTTAATGTATACTAATAAAGAGAGAGAGAGAGATAGAGAGTGCGAATTTTGTTAGTTTGTATCCAACAGATACGTAATCTCCGGAACCACGCAAGTTAAGTGTCCCGTTAAGGCCGGCATTAACACACCTGGGGCCTGTTTTATAAAGCTACAAATTACAATTTACAGGTGACAAGTTTCCATTTGACACAACCTCGACCAATGACGACCAGCCATTTGAGCAGTGTTGCCAGTTTAGACCTGTAAAATTGTTACTTGTAGTTTTATAAAACGTGCCCCTGTAAGTGATTACTGTAAGTATTGAAACAAAGCTATAATGCAAGAGAGAGATTCAGATATTTGCCACTCACTCTTACCCATAGTTGCGTCTCAAAACTTACAGCAATAAGTTACGGGTGTAATGCCGGCCTTAGACTCGCTAGATGTCTGGATCAAGGGTCAGATACAGAAAACAGTACTCCTCGACACGGCACGTATTGCGAGGAGGTTCCTCTTACTAACTTAGGAACATAAAATAGCAGAGACATTGCGTTAGTCAATACCTCCGCTTTTACCCACCCAGGTATTCCATCCAATGTTACTTAGGTATTTAAACTCGCGATAATACCTTGATAATACCCCGTTGAATATTCGATCTAGTTGACCGTCGCGTAAATTTACGGGTATAAGTTTCAGAGCAGGTATGGCGTATTTAATTTAAAAGTGCATGTCACATAGTTGCCGGCGATGTCACCGCGGCTGCCGACTGCCCGGGGCTGCGGTCGCGCGGTCCACAAGCTCGCTTTTACCAACTTGTATGTAGGTACAGTCAGTATTATCCAACGTTGCACTCAAAAACAACTGACACGCTCTAACGCTACTGGTAATATTGAGACGTATAAGTTATTATTAAGCGCAATGTTAGCCAAGATATTATTTTGATGCTCCAAAAATGAACCAGCGTATTTCAAAATTGTCGGACTATTTTAGTTAGAGCCGGATAAAGCTTGATGTTGTTCATTAGCGATTCCTGATGCACAATAGAGATCGAGCATAAATTATATTATTCGATGTTTTGCTCGTACGAGTATGCTCAACTCTGAAGCTGATAAACGAGCTGAAGCGTAAATTTCCACCTCTTTTTTACTGGCAGGTTTAGATTATTTATTAAGAATTTGAAGATTTGAAATTACAAGTACCTATGTACAGATTTTATCATCTCCTCGTCGCGCCACCACCGGTTTCACCGTTAAACTACATTGCATACAGTTTAAAAAACGATTTTCTAAAATATACATACATATATGAGTATGCTGTGTTTCCTGCTTTCTTTCTATGTAATTAATAAAGGAACTTTTACAGTAAATATCACTATGTAAAATACCGTCTATCAAGAATAATTTATACTGTTCTTCAATGTTTTGTGAAAAGTAATTCCTGTAACCGACGGACCCTCGTAAAATGGTATTTTTTGAACAAAATATAATGCTTTCCATTATAATAAACAAGACTTACAATATGAACTGCCTGTGTCTTTCATAACTTTAAAGCATAAATAAATTTAAGATAATATTGTATCACCAACACATGTCAACAGTTTTATCCGCGTTACAGCGCAATGACGCCGGCTAGCGCGGCTCCGAACCGTTATTGTTTTCGCTGGCCGCTAAGCCTGCGAGCTAGGCACGCTGCTTTAACTGTTTGTAATACATTGGAGCTATAACGTTGTCGCCTGGGGCGTATTGCGATTACATGCTTCAATGTACTACGAACCGGCTACATGGGCGTGTGTGTTTGTGTGCTACTAAGGCTGCGGCGCACAATCTTTCCCTGGGGCGTCACACAACGTCTAATTAGGTCCGACGCAGCCGCCCGTTCCAACTAATAACACTACATAGCTGCGGGTAAAGGCTGCATATTACATAATTGTGCCTATGACTGAACTAATTTTGTAAATAGAATAAAGCTGTACATATATGTGTATTGTAGGTACATGAAATAATATCATAAGAAGCATGTTTTGGTGCCTATTTAAACTATAAGAACATGACACGCAAACTATTTAAAATTATAATTTGTACAAACTAACGATTCCATTTTTTTTATTTCGTACTATCACGTTATGTCTACGCGAGCTTCCTGAAAATAGTTCGTTGTAGTGAGGCAACGACCGCGCACCGCGGGCATATCCGACGGGCTTCAAAACCAATTTAGAGTTGTTTGCGGAGAAGCACCAGCAAATAGACTGAATTCGTATCGGGGCTCTATCGCCTGCCTAGCGCTATAACCGTTTGACCTTTTGTCAACCTAGGTTGGAAGGACTAGTGGGATGACAGTATTAGGTACGTGAGTGGTATAATATTTGGAGTGTTCTTAGGCCCATATTAGACTATCATTTATTTCTCATATAAATATGATTTCATATCTGTCAAATTCTAGGATCGCAAGTAAATGATGCTCTTCTTCATTTTTACATATTACACTTACTGTCATATAAATATCATATTCAATCAAGATGGAAACCGATTTAGCCGCACTTTTCCGTTGCTATGAGTGCAATTTTATTAATTGCTTTAGAAAAATCTGTTAAGAAAAAACCAAAGACCAAAAGACGTATTTGGGTTAGATCATGGATAGTAAGCAAGGCGGTCAGAGAGGGGCATCCATAACACCATTGATAGTCAAAATATGATCATAAAATTGTACTATGATCATAAAATTGTAGGCTTGCAGTCAAAAAGGATTCCATCTCTATGATCATAGACAATACGAATCATATGTTGTTATTACACCATCATAGGTTCTACACATAAATTCGACTCCTATATCTATGATCATATTTATATGATAGTCTAATATGGGTCTTAACCGGCTTTAAAAAAGAAGGAGGTTCTAAGTATGAGTTTTTAAGTAGGGTATTTTTACAAATTTCTCCTTCAATTTAAGACTGAGCTGTTCAGCTGCAGCAATTGACTAATATTGAAACCATGTTGTATTTTTTGCAAGAAATAAAAAATTGGCTTAATGAAAAATTTAAAAATCCAATTTACGCAACAACATGAAATGTTATGAGGGATGGGGTTACACCAGATTGCAGAAAATATCCCACAGTTGAATATCCTAAGGATCTTCATAGGAAAACCATAAGCTAAGGTGTCGTTAACGTATAAATATTTTTGTTACGACCCTTGCGCGCCGGGTCCCTGGCGTGCCATATCAGCCCACATGTGCCGCACCGCGGGCTCACGACACATCCCTTAACTAACCTTAATATGTTTGATATGAGCACAGTTCCGATAGGTATAATATCTTTCAACTATGACAGTCGCGAACCATGTTAGTTTAAATTTGTATCAAGTAAGTTGCTGACAAAAAGTCAATTTTAAAGACAACCCTCTTATTTACATTACAAACGCATAAAAAGAAAGTGACTAAGCATATTTTAACTAAAATAGGTTTATAGTACATTTATGAGTTCTTACTCATAAAAAAATAAATATTTTAAAATTTTATCCTCTTGGATAAAATTTTAAAATATTTTTTTTTTTTAAATGCAATGGGGACTGACCTTCTTAGCAGCGGGGCTCTACTTTAATTAAATACAGGGAATCAAATATTTGCACGAGCTTTTTAAATAGCTCTGAAAATTTCAGTTTAATGAAGTTACAGCGTGGGTGCTCACGCTGCAGCGGCGCGAGACGAACGGTCGAAGTCCTCGGGGGTGAAAAAGGTATAAAACAGTACACGCTAAAGCACGTCACTTTATGAAATATACGCCAGTTGTCGCCGCCTTTGATTGGATCTCTGGTGATTTGTTTGTCGGAATGGAATTCATTTTGCCGTGGCAAAAAAATCTTCGACGTGACTGACATGAAAATCCGACACGGTGGAAATTTTGTTTTCTTTGTGTCAGCCATTTGCAAAGTGCCGGCATTTACTTTGACGTCCTTGGCGCAAATTCGGTGCACGCGGCGTCTTTGAGATGTCTCGTTATTGATATAGGCGATGTAGTAATATAATTCTCGCCACGCCGATTTGGCGCCAAATAAAAAAGTTATTTAGGAATTGGTTTTCGAATACCGTACGTTCCTTTTATGTTAAATCCGAAATATTCATAATCGAACAAGCCATAGGTTATCTGATCTCAAGTAATAATATGGACAAAATGTTTGTATCGTAAGCCCCGTTGAGCCTTCGGCGACTTGTTGCAGGCGATTGCAACTAGATATCGCCAAACTTGTGCAATATCCTTTATGCCCGCAGTTCGCCACTGAGCAGTAAAGATGTCGCGGACGGTATCAGAAGTAAGTAATAAATGTCTGAGTTTACGGCTGGTGCCACGGAAGCACGTCATTTTCCCCAGACGTCGCAGATGCTCTTGTAATAAACTTAGCAAATAGCCAGGTGTTACACGCTAAAGTTCTTATACGTGAACTTACTTTTTAAACACAAAGGTAAACTGAGTTTTCTTGATAAAAATCGTACCTATTGAATCATACTAAGTTATCAAATTTTGCGAATTAAATTTCATTGTTTTAAACGTGACATTTTTATACAATGCTTGTCTAAAATTCAACTTCACCAGCTCCAGCAGAAACGCTAAAATAATGCACTAAAACGTTGCACATTCTGTACTAAAGTTGAAGTTGTAACATTTTAACAATGACGGAACCTGGCGGTATTCCCCTAACAATGTCAACATCGTGTTTTCGAATTTTAAAATGCAATCTCGTTGTTAATTTTGCGTCGGTGCGAGGAATCCGCGCGGGAGGTCGCAGCGCCTCCCGGGAGGGAATATCACTTCTTTTATTCATTTACGAGCGATGTCACTTTTGCTCCACGACTACGGGCTGTGAAGATTTCGAACGATTATTTATGTGCTCTCACCTCGTGAATGCATCTCGGGTATTCAGTAAGGACGCAGAGTTTTATCTTCTGCGACGTCTCTGCAGTTACGATAGAAAAAAAAGTCATCCGTGTACGAGTACGAACGAATAGTAAAGAAAGGAAGCTAATCGATTTCACAATAATTCCTCAGACTAGAAACAATTCAAGCCTTACCTAAATTCTTGTATTAGGTAAACATAATAGAAAAATGATGGAAAAACTATTATGACGATGTTCTTCATGTCCTAACTATACCAAGAAAATGATTAGGGAATAACAATTACCTACTGCCTCTTTTTTTTATAATGTGGACTTTGGTTGCAGAAGTAAGCGGAAATGTCTGGCCTTCAATTAGTTTAACTATTCACTTAGGACTCAGCAGCTGTTGGAAAACACTTTCGCTGACGTTTGTAGTTTTTCTAGACGCTAGAAGAGACTTAAAGCATAGGATTATTTACCGAAATAAAATGTTAAATAATCTCTTTCATTATAAAGTACAATTATTTCTGTTATATTCAGGTTGCATATATGTGTGAGTTAAATGAGGAAGTTAAACTTAAATAAGTTTCCGTTGAATAGAAAACTGACCAAGCGCCACTAGGACTCGCAAACGACTCTCAATAGACTCGCAATAGACACACTCTGTGGTACGGAACCCTAAACAAGATTAATTACACTAACCCAGTGACAAAGAATATGTATGGTGTTAAACATCAGCAAAAAACTTGCTCGGTCGTACTGGGCCTCTATTTCTCTGCGTTTTTATTTTTACACCTATCGCAATCGCGTTGTTAACGATCCAGTCGCCGATGGTGTCAGAATAATTAGAGCTATCATAATAAAACAATAAAATATCAATTAGGATATGGAGAATGTAGAATTAGAGGCCCTGATTGTACCAGATTTTCGCTACGTACTTAGAGTAAAATGCTACACGGGCTACGGCGTAGCACTTGTAGCATTACTCGAAAGTAAATCTAGTAAGCGCTGAATGATGTGTACTTGGAAGGTCGCCACAAGATCTTGTTTTTATTCTACAATTCTACATTTCATTAACCCAACTTGCTTCGATATCGTAATCATATTTTCGGCGTTATTTCAGTTCTAAATCACCCGATACTATCAGGTACCATAACGTCCACACTATCATTACGAAATAGATGCTAGTTGAGCTAAACCCAATTAGGATAAAGCCCCTTCACTCTATTAAGTCAGTGTACTTAGTACCTACGGTGAAGGGGCTTTATTCTAATTCAGCTTAGCTCATCTTGCATCTATATCGTTATCCCCAATCAATTAATGACTCATCATATCCGTTTCAATAAGCAGTTAATTATTGTGTCAAAGTACAATCAGCAAAAGAGTTTGTCTGTGGTTTTTTTGACAAAACTTATTATTTTTATCACATGAAAGAGAACTGAATAGTTTTGATCTGATACTAACCACCTGTTTCATAATCGACAAGTAAAGCATATTTGACACATAAATTTAGCCCTTTCTCTTCCTTGCACTTGGAAAAATTAAATTATTAAAAATAAACAAAGTCCCCGCCTGCAATACCTTTTCCAATATTCAAGTTAAATTTAAATTGTTATATAAATATCAATAAGTAGGTACATTGCTCTTACAATTTTCTATAGATTATATAGCTTGCTTTTCGCTTTTCAGTTGATTTTTTATTGCAGTCGGGTTTTTTGTTTATTTTTAATAATTTAATTTATTTAACTCTTTTTAGTTTTTATTGATAAAATAGTGGTTTAATTAATGATTAATAAGCCATATATGAGCTCTGGAGCTCGAATTTTTGATGTCACGAAGCTACACGTGACAAATTCCAAGCGAAACTCTCTTTCTAGCAAAAGGAGTTTATTACTTAACATTTACGTATTTTTTTGACTTTCCTGTCAAAATGGTAGCATTACAGTGGTATAATGTATATATATTTGGAATGGGCTATTTAATAGCTTTCATTTGATACCCATATAGTTATAATAATAATAATAAAAAAAATTTTATTCCCCTTCATATTTTTTTTTCACGGACGCAATATTTAATTATTATATACCCTATGTCACATCGGCAATTAAGACGAATCGAATGACACCTCGTATGTTAAAATCTGTCAAGCCGTTTAGGCTGCAGAGCGTGCCCAGAAATAGACATCCATACATACATAAATACATACGCTCGAAAAACATAACCCGCCTTCTGACGCAGTCGGGTAAAAAGACAAGGAGAGAGCAGACAACTTTAAATGGCAGATAAATTTACTTGTCGATTGTAAAACAGGCCCTTAATCTTACTCGCCGTATTTTTACATTTGAACTATATTACTACTACTAAACTTCAACAGTAAACATATTGGGAATAAAAAGGAGTGCTAGTTATATATTTAAAGCTGCGATGCAACGACTCCGCGCCACCTTCGCGCGCCCCGGCGATTTAATGGAAAAAACCGGTCAAGTGCGAGTCGGACTCGCGCACCGAGGGTTCCGCACCTCCGCAATGTAGGTAGTATTATATTCCTATTAGATTTCAAATCGAATCAGCGCAAGCCCTTGTATGTTTTATAATTTACAAACATAAGCTATCAAGATTTGTGTTTACTAGGCCAGGGTTGCCAGTATATACATATTATGAAAAAAAACCGCTATCACGGTTCAAAAGATACATCTTTTTAAAGGTAGGACGGTTCCACGGACGGGCCTATGGCCTGTTGTTGATCAGAAGTTAACTGAACTAATGGTTAAAATTCAAAAATCGAATGGGAAATGTGACACATTTGGTTCAGATTTAACAAATGGTTACGATTTATAACCATTAGTACCAATTTCACCATACGATGTTAACCACTTAACGGACGATTAGACCGTTAACAGCTGTCAAAATGTATGAACTAACAGTCGTTTAACACTGATTAAATTTAACATCGTATGGTGAAATCGGTACTTAGTATGTTTAACTACTGATCAAACAAAGGGCCCTAATGGCAAATATTTTGTATGGACTGCGCGTAGAGATTAAAATAACTTGAAGCCGTTCAATAAACACTTCATAGGGAAAACCTAACGAGGGATTTAAGGAATTGGTAAGCGTTAGACGAATTAATTGTATCGTGTGGGAAAGCTTTTCATTAGGGTAAGTCGAAGATATGCTTATCGCATCGTTAGGGTTTGTAAAAGCCAGTCAATTATATACTCTAACGAAAACCCTTTAAAGGGAAAGCGGTTCCGGTCCTTGTTCCTCAAGCCATAAAAAAGTTTGATTGTTTGTCCGTCCCACGGTTTAACGCCTAACCTGATCGACGTGGAATTTTGTACACGGATAGTTTATAGTATAGTTTCGACTTCTGTTATAAACCATTACAGGACGCTCGCGACTTCGTACGCATAGGATTATTTTCCCGCTACTCCCCCTATTTCTTTCCGTTGGGGGTCGGTTTTCGGAAAATCCTTTCTTAGTCCTCACTTACATCATGAAAGGAACCCCTGTACAAAATTTCAAGTTTCTATGTACAGTTGTTTCGGCTGTGCGTTTATATATGTATATATAGAAGATTCCTAAGTTGCTAGCCAAAATTGTTATCAAATTTCTTACATTCTTATTTATAGTTTTTAAACTCTTTTGTTGGCATACGACCAAAACGTGATCGTTTGTATGGCGCCATGTCATCGGCTTGTTTACCGGCAAACACATAAACAATAGAGTTGTGAATACGAGTCGGATCGAACTGAACAAATCTACATAGGGAAACCGTCACGCGAATTGACGGCAGATTTACGGACGAAACCAGGAAAACACAACCTGAAAATGGTTTTGAAATTCAATTTACAACAGTTTTGGCTGACAGCGAACCTACCCTATGAATATGATATGTTAATGCGTCCGCGTAGAATTTGTTATTCGGTCATCCCACGTTGCGAGGGATTTCAATTATCGTCATTCAATTAAGAATTTTAAAATTTTCCGGGATGATCTTCATTCCAAATTTCACCAAATCCGTCCAGCCGTTACAGTGTGACAATGGTAGTAGCAAACTGACACCCACACACAAACTTTCGCATTTATAGTATTACTAGTTTCTGGCAGCGACATCGTCCGCGTAGAATTCGTATTTTGGTCATCCCACGGCAACCGTTGATTTTTCCGGGATAATAAGTAGCCTATGTTACTCAGGGACATTGTAGCAATCTAGTTAATGGTGAAAGAATTTTGTAACTCGGTCCTGTAGTTTTTGAGTTTATTTTTTACATACAAAAATACAAATCTTTCCTCTTTATAATAATATATAATAGTATAGATTGGGATTACGTGTACAAAATAACGTTCATAAAACTACTAATGAGTTTATTGAAAATTATTAAACAGGACGAAAACGAAACAAGCTAAGGCTCGCTAAACAATATGTTGTTTCTCGTGTTTAGTAGCTCAAAGTAATATTTTATTTAGATTTTAGATAAACAGTCATTATTACCTACACCAACATTTATCGGGCCGTCGTCGTCGACATACCAGTAAGAAGTTTCATTAAATATCGAAGGAACCTGCGTTGTAGTACCTACCGCAAGCTTCAGGGACTAACTGTCGCTTCTGAAACTTATACATCAATAATGTTCCGCACTCGCCGACTTCATCGAAGATTGTCAACGTCTAGAACATCAACTCTGAGACTTGCGAATAAACAACTACAACTGTTAATTATATGACAAACGTTACCAATCTCACATTTTTTATAAATTTACGTCACGTGACCAATAAACCCAAAATTGGGTTTATTGGTACAATTTTGTAAAATCACCTCGATACCATGGAAACTTGGACTGAAACGTTGTGTTCGAATTTTTCACAATTCTTGACAAAAGGAAGACCGAAAAATCTTTTTATAAATCATTCCAAAAGTAACAATATTGCTTCAAGTTTATACATCACTGTAACCATTTTGCTTTACGATTGAAACGAATTAAAATTTAATCTTCTTAAACTAATATATTTATTAATAGCCGAATATAACTCAAATTTATAATCCATTGGCAGAAACATTATTAACGGAACGATAAATACAGCTGTATTGGTCTGATAATTAAGCCGGTAAATTCATGATAATTATCGTGATAATAACAGATGTTTCATCAATTGATAATAAATTAATAACAAAAAATTGCGCTTGTAAAAGAGAACTGTATTCGAAGAATGTTTTGTTAGAATTTATTATGAAACAATATAACAAATGAATTTCTTACACTGGTGATAATTATCAAGAAGCGTAATTATCTTGATAATTTCGAACCTTGCCGGTAATGCAGGTGTACATATTAAAAGCGCAGAAAAGAGAGACGTAAATCTGCCTCCCACTGTTGCTTCCGAAGGGCTTCCAGTGAGCTTTATTCGCTGCGAGTTTACGGTCAATTAAACGAAAGAAACTTATCCCTAACTTTGATGTACCGCCGACCTGGAACTAATTAGAATTAGGCGCGAACGGCCTTTTTCCCGCAGAGCCTCGCGGCATGCGGGGCCGCGCCTGCTCCGATAACTCGTAATTCCGGCCTCGTAACTTACCGCTAGGTAAGAATTCGATAAGTACCTACTTACACGATTATTCATTTGAAATTATTTCGAAGTATATTACGCATTCAACAAAGCCGGGATTCAAGCAGAACAGAGGTAGTTTGCTATCCTAATATTATCTACGCGAGTGTTTATTTCGTTCTTTTCTCGCACATTGGTATGTGTGAGTAGTTTAAGCACTCACAGACTACGTGGATTTTTTATGTCAAAAAATGGGCCGTCCCCAAAGAGACTCCGATAAAAGCTAGTGTAATATATGTATAAAGATGCAAAGCGAAATACATTATCTTTCGACGGCTTGGAATTGCTTTTCATTGCAAAGTATAATTTATCCCCAAGTTTAAAGCATGAAACTGAAACATGTTATCCGAATGATTGCAGCACTTTATTTACTCGAGCGTTGTTCTGGGAATTTTCACGGGAAATGCTGTAAATCATTCGGTGCCCGCGCCACACACGCTGAAGTAATTGACTTTCATATTTTATATCAAAGTGCTTAAACGGCCGAGAATTCTATTCTCTCAATCATAATTTATACTTTTCTACGCTATTTTTCTTTAACCATCGTGATAAAAATACGATTCTAGAATTGTTAATGCTATGTTTTTACATTTTAACAAACGTGGACGGAGTAAGTCCATTAAATACACAAGTTCGACACCCAGAGCTATAACATGCAGTATACAATATAGAAATGTGCCACCGCTCGGCGGCCGACGAAGGCTTTCCCGAAGTGGAAACAGATTTTATGAGCTTGCATTTACATGTCAGTGGCAACACTCGCCGGAATGAGTTCCAGATGAGCAAACAAATTTCGTATTCAATCACATCCGTCGACACTTTATGAAAATTCGGTGAGATATTTTGACGACAGCGTTGTTCTCCCAAAGGAGGCCTCGAGGCGTATATAATTCGTAAATTGCTAGTTTTCCGCTCGCGTAAGGTTTATTAGTATTTTGCGTATAATACGATAAGTTTTGCGGACCGAATTTATATACATATATACTTGGCTGGACGTAAATGATTATGTTGACGAGAGCGTGTATTAATATGGCCATAGACAAGACAGCCCAGACGAGGTTCTGTAGAGTCCATTATCTCTAGTTCCCTAAAATGACACATAGGTAATCGAATGGACCCAAAGACAGTTAAAATTGTAGAAAGAGAATCTGATTGACATCCTCTAGCTCATTAGTCAATTTTTCCTACCATACAAGGACTAATCTTTCATGCCTTTAGAATATGTAAATTCTGCTATATTTTCATATTAATCCTGATATATTATTTAGACGGACTTAACCCTCCTTACACAATGGAAGACGAATACCGACATCTGCGGGAATGCTAACAATCTAGTGCATCGAGCACGGCCTGACCTGGATCCCGAATGCCTCGCGCCGCTCGGCAGCTGCCTCTGAATAAATGAAACATTCCGACCCGACCAATTTACTCACTGTCAAACAAAGCCAAGATTTCTTCGGGTGTCAAATCGGTTAAGATAATACTGGTTGAATTATGGAACTATTTCCAGGAAAATTTAGCCCTATCCACAAATTAAACGCGAACGTTCAATTCTCTTTGGAGAAATATGTCATTTTACTCAGCATCGTATAGGTATTTGGCACTAAGAAGTAAATGGGAAAGAAAAAGGTATGCCATGTTATTTGAACTGGACAGTACAGTCGGCCTTATAAGTACCTGCACACTCTGGTACCTTGTCGCTTTAACGCTTTTGACAGATTAGTGCAGCAGTTCAAAGATAACGTTAAAGTGACAAAGCCCTAAAATATAACTAACTATTATTACAGTCCCTTGGCATTTAACGTACACGATAGATACCTAATACATCTCCGAGATAAAAAAGGCAGTTTTTTCAGGTAGTTTGTTTTCAGTCTACTCTCTATCAGATTCAGTTTCAATCAAATCGGACATCCAACCATTCGATTGTCACGTCAATGTCGACGCGCGGCAGCGGTGGGCAGCATCCATTCCAAATTCCAATCTTCGCGATCAATAGGATTATCACATTGTAACTGTGCAGATTACAGGTGACGTGCCACGGTTCGCCAAGTATCTAGCTATCTTCTCATTGGAATACCTACCGAGTATTCGGTAATACCTAGTATTAACTTATACATCGTACTTAGAGCACGACGGTTTCAATTCGAAACGCGATACGTGTTTGAGCCGATACAGATTGATTTGAATTTGGCGTATACATTACAATAAATTACAATAATGAACTAGATTGCGCGGTGTCTCTTGGAAGGTGGCAAACTAGAAATGGAGTATATGTATTTATTCAGTAAAAACGTGAGGTTATCTCTAATGTCTCTCAGAGTTGCGTATATTATAAAAAGAAGCTCTGAAGCGTTTGTACGCATTAACTATAAAGGTACGTCGCTTCCTCGTTTTTGGAAAATGAACTGATCATTAGCTATAGGTAATAGTTTAATTTAGTTCAGTAACAGCCACGTGTCCTGTAGTCTGAAATGGTCTGAAAACTGTAATATAATACATTTTACCACGGCTAATTTTACCCTGGAAATTTAAAAATACCTTCTGTATCAATGATTGTGTAAGAAACTAAATATACAGTAAGTAAAGAAACTAAATATACAGTAAGTACAAGACTTAATTTGCTTCGAGATAGTATACTACATATTGATAGTTCACTAATCATTTACAGCCATAGTAGTTCAAAGCAAAGCAGATGGAAAGTCTGATACAATAATACTTATAGGTACCTGCCCACTTAATATTAATAACATTTCCCCATTTAAATAAACACATTAAATAAAGGAACTGGAAATAATGTATGATGTTTTTTCTGATGTAATTTTAATTACCAGGCGCCTAAAACAAATCATCTGGTTCCGTGTCTGACTTCAATGTATAAATTTAATATTCAAGACGGGTAAACGTCGAATTTATTTAGTAATAAAAACCACTAGACGATTCAGTACAGGCGCTAGTAACCCAGTCGTAAAATTACTCCGAGGAAATCCTATTAACATAAAACTCATATGTACTCGTAGGTATACTCGCGCATCTAATGTGAGTAGCACACGGCGGTTGAGTGTTGTAAAGGGGGTAGAATTACACTTGGTGGAATTTATACGTAGGTACTAATTTTGTTAGTCGACGTGATGTAATTTCATGCAAATAACGCCTGACAAGATACAGGTGGGTAAATAGACAGGCGTACGCGCGAAAGATTTATTTATCCCGTCATCGTTTACCAATTTAGGCATTTTGAATATCCGATTATGCTTTTGAAAATATTTATTTACTTTAAATAATCCGCCGGACTAATTTGACACAGAGTTGCCAGAAAGATAAAATATTATAATAAAAGAGTTTATTTAACAGTAAATGAACGACATGTGTGGAACACTGGCTCAGCATTATACGGAGGGGTCAGTATAAGTATAGCTCTAGCAACAAAAAATCAATAGAACGTCAAGTTTTTGAATCGTTAATCGTTTCCTGCAACTTCGAATCATAAAAGAAATAGTTCCTTTTAAAATTAAAATTAAATATACCAATGATGAACTGAAGCTATTCAAACACTGCAACTGTCGCCCTGTCCACCAAAAAGTCCAATTTAACCTACTTAAGGAACAATTTTTTGACACAACCTTTCAAACCCTAAAATCGAACATTAAACGCACTCGAGCAGTCGTAATAAATAGTACATTGTGTATTAAGGGTGGTAAAGACAGAAATACAAACGAGAATCTGTTAGAAGCCCGAAGCCGAAGGCCGAAGCCATTCGATATGAAACTTCATATCGAATGGCACAAGAATTGGGGTCCTGACGTATTATGATAGTTTGAGTCCACGTATTATATTTAAAAAAAAAGCTATAACCCACGTTAGGGCGTAATGGTAAAAAAAGAGCCAGCGGGTATTATTTTGGATTTACGGTCGATTTTTCTAGCATGTTAGGACACTATTTACGAGCAAGTGTGATGAAAATAAAAAGAAACCACTCCTGGGTACACTAATGTGTATGGAAAGAGAACCAGCGCCTACTTAATTCCTCATCTCATAAATGACTTTGACGTTAAATTTTGAGATAGCGTTAGGCCGGCTTTACACTGAAATTTACGACTTACGTAAGTAGGGACACAGCTATCTGTTAGAATGAGAAAAAAAAATTCTACCTACTTCTAACCAATAGCTGCGTCCCTACTTACGTAAGGCCGCCGCCTTTACACTCCTAAGAATATTAAGCATAGACTGGAATCGTACTTTGTAAATAAACTGTAATGTTTGTGGGTAGAAGTGTACTTGTACTTGTGTTGTAATTGTTAGACAAATATATTGAAATTTAGAGCGTTCTATCCTCGCACAAACCCTTAAGTGGTTTATTTAAATGTAAAATATGTATTTTTTGTTACATGATAAATAAATAAAGGAAAAAAAAACATCAAAAGGTATTTAAAAACGTAGCGTATTTTAAATCCATATTATAGGCAATATTATACGTATGTTTAATAGCGATTAGAGAATGTCGATGTTATGTAGGATCCAACGAAATGGACATTTGTAAAAATAAGGTTATGATAAATAGAACACTATTTTATATAGCCGTAAATGTCGATACTACCACAACAAGTGGCATTATTATGAGTGTTCAAACTGGTCCGTGTTATTATGGAATCAGGTTAATTGATTCTACAGTAAAATTAAATTGAACCTTGTTTGTAGCTAAATCAATTTAGCTTAGTTTTGTTAAATTAATTGTTATGGTAAAACCTAAATTAAAGCAGCATTATTATTTCTCCCACCACCCATTAGACATTTTAGTTTGTAAATCAAAGATTAACGGCAGCAGTTTTCCGAAAAATATATATGAATTATTTCGGCCGATTTCATTAATTTACTTCGTCACCATAAAGTTCCAATAAACGAAGTAGGTAACTCAATACCTTATAGCTTGACATGGAAATTGGGATGACAGTTTCATCACTGGACCGCCGGACGACCACTCCTCATTGTTGTGACAGTGTCCATGGCGCTCGCCCACGCCATAATTAAACGGACCCGCGCCTGGGCCGCATATTGATTCGCCTCCAATTCATTAAACCGGCGTTAACGTTGCGCTTCGGGCTTTACTGCGTGCCCGCGTACGGCCTTGTTAACACACCCGTTAACTGGGACCGTAAACTGTCTAAGGAAGCTCTGATACTTAAACTTTATCGCACTGCGGACTAACCGAGTAAATCCCCGCTGCGAACGTGAAATAACTTCTTGCTATCAACTAGATAGCGATAACCCTCACTCGTTTTCCAAGCTCGAACGACGACAAACCTTTATTTTCTTAGTATCCTTTGATAATTTATCAGATAAGAAGGTGCAACACGTTTCCCGGCCCCTCCGCTCGCTCCGGCGCGGGCAGAAAGCATCGGCAGCGAAGCAAAATAAATGAAATCAGAGATCTACCCGCTGCATCCACTTTGGTTCGACATCGGAAGCCTCTCGCGGCAGATGCGGCGGAACCCAAAGGCTTTATGAATTATTTAAAAGGGAATCGTCCTTCCAGACATTTGAATTATTTTGAGGCCCTTACTCGTGCATAATTAAAAGTGTCCCGCATTTTACCGTGTCACTTTAACACATCGGGTCCCGTAATTGAGTATTTGCAAATTTGCTAATTTATGACTACATTTAAAGGGCGGGTCGTCCTCGTGTCGTCCTTATTTCGAGAACCGTGTTCAACTTTCATTAAAAAATAAAATAATCAGTTCTTTTTACTCATTTGCGTTGGATTGGATGTAGGTACGTAAGGTCCGTTCCAATAGACTTGTCTAATTTATTAAACACTTTTATAACCTCAAAGTGCTCCCTTTTCTCCTGAAATATAAATTTTGTCGTAAAAAAAACTATCCATGATGTAAAACCAGGAAAATTGTGTGCAAAATGTCGTCTCTAGTTGCTTTATTCAGCTGAAAACGGGCATTTTATCCAAAAATTATGCATTTTGCGGTTATAAAAGTGTTTACTAAATAAAACAAGTCTATTGGAATGGGCCATAAAGATTTGACTATACCTAAAGAAGAAAAATCGGGCAAGAGCATGTCTGACCATGCACCATCAAGTCTACTTAGTCGTGATAGTTTTTCTTTAAAATTCGTTTATGTGCTTTCATTTAAAATATGTCTCAGATTTTTACGAGTAGTATTTGTAATTTTAGCTGTGAGTAACAAAAATTTGCATTTTAAATCTTAATATTTCACAAAAAGATCCCTTACTCGAAAAATTGTTTCGACAAACCCGCAATATTTTTAAAAGACCTATTCAAGGAGACCCCACACCATGGAGTAAGCGAGAAAAAAATAACATCCTAACGTTCTGTGTAGGGGAGGTAACCAAAAAAAATATCCTACATTTTATTTTACCACTTTGTCAGCGTGAATAATATGTATATTCATGCCAACTTACAGCTTTCTATAACTAAGGGTCTCTGAGCTAAGCTGCGGATGGACGGACGGACGGACGGACATGGCGAAACTATGAGGCTTCCTAGTTTGACTAAGGATCCCTAAAAACTAGACTAAAGCAAATTCGAAAAATATGCTGGAGATAATATGGATTTTTAAGAAGAGTCAGATCGGTAAAAAATGTGGATTTCTATAATAAAGATGTAATACACAAACACTGTACGGATAGGTGTCTGCGGCTGACCTGGTTTCGACAAGCAGCTGGTGAGTCCTGGATAATAGTTCAAAGAGCCCGCGTCTCCAAGGGGACGATCCTTGACTCACTTCTTCTATCCGGAGAACACCTCGGGAATAACCATTTCACATATATCACGTTTTTTCTCTCTCTCTTTAATAACGCGGAAATATTAAAATTTATCGCACATTTATTTTTATTACACCCAGTAGTTATACGGAAGAAAATTACTTTGCATTTAGAACTCTATTTCCCCAGCTTCCCTTATTAATTAATGTAAGTTACCTACCTACTGCCACTGTTATCTAGGAAATATTCTGCTGTTATTGCAACAATCGAATATCAAACTTCCTAATAACAATAACTAATTCGGCACTGAAATAAGTTAGGTACCTACCTCAAAGAGTAGTATAGTGGTTACTTAGACAGTTTTTATATTCACCGATACAGTGAAAAAATTTATGGAATCGACGTAAGCTCAATTTGCATCGATACGCGAGCCATGGAATGCAATGCAAAAGCCATGTGATGTATTAATTTTTCGATCTGAATAATAAATTTCCGCTTAAGTGAATAACAGTGGCCCAGCTTTCAAACCTTCATTACGTAGTTGCATAGAAGCCGCGAATGCCCTCGAAATTAAAAGTGGACGTCGGCGAGGGTATGTATCTGGATTCATTTTCGCAATTCAATGGACGGTTTGCAGTCCCAATACTAAACGAGCGTCACTCGGTTCGCCCCGTGGGATTCAGTATTGCAGAGCAAAAATCGTAAAGCCGGGTCTCCGCTATTTTTCTAGTCTCTGTCTCTAATCCATATTGGAAACGCGTGAAGACTACGGTCCAGTCACAAGGTAAAGCCGGGAATACATATGCCTGACGCTGGCACACTTGCATAACAGCTCCTTGCATGTGCCATCTACTTTCATGTGTATAAAATAACTGGCATGCCTGTATCTGTCAAGCAATTTGATTTACTGGCATGCAATATAAGGAAGGGGCTGCGAGGGGCTGCAAACCGTATGCTTATGGCTGAGTTATGCCTGCCTGGATGAAATTGCATGCAAGTTAAGTTGCAAATGTATTCACTGTGTGCCAGTTACTTGTAACTACCGTTAACTAGTACGCAAGCTGATGTTCCGTTTCACAGGCATGTGTAGTCCCGGCTTAAAGTAAGGTGTATCCATATCCAGTATAGTGGAACTGTGCAGGCTAATTATGTTAAGGTAATAGTTAACCGCCTCATTTTAAAACAAGACATTTGCCTCATAGGCTTCCATCAAAGAGAGGAAATGGTAGACACTTTAACATCTCATTATGTTCAATGTTGCTGACAACTCTACGATAGTACTAAATAGTGACGAGTATTTAAGAAATATACTACAGGTAAAACGGGCATACAATGTTAATTGTGACATCAGTATTTATAAAATTAATAATAGGGTACGGAAGCTTTAGAAAGCGAATGTGACTTATGTGACGAATGTGTGTACTGTTATATGTGACTCGTAGATACCGGCGCTTATTCACCATGCAGAGGCGTTTGTACCTACTGCATGTTTCCGGTAGTACACTGCAATTTGAAGTTTGTCTTTGTCTGAGTTTTAACGGAAAAGTTGTTTATAAACCAAATAGCAGAGCTTTTTGAACTGGCGTTTAAACATTTTGACCAAACTTTTTAATTAAATGACAAAAATTTATGTATGATCAATTTTAATAATATTAAATATAAAAACAAAACAATTACCACTGTCCCTATCGAGCTGATAGATGTCTATCTATCAGTTGTAACTGCATCGTAAATCAATGCCTAAGTACTCTTAAGCTACTCTTACTTTTGCGAGATTGTGATTGCATCCCGTTTACTGTATGGCATTAGAGTAAAACAGACAAAGGAGCAGAATAGGTACTATGCAAATACACCTACTCGCTGCCAAAACACAGAAACACCTTTTAAAGTTAAAAACCCTACCCCTACCTTATCCTCTCGTCTGTAAACTGTCGTTTTACCGCGTATTGCATATGTATATCTACCTGTAAGTATATCCTTATATAGCTCAGGCATGAAAGGTTTTAACCGCAACTTCTGATTCCATGTGCTCCTCAAACTACCACCTTATTTCGATATCTAATTTAAATTGTAGTGCTAGGACCCAATGTATGTATAGGTATGTATTGTATATATATGTATAAGCCCTAACTGGAACATTGAGGACTAAATAAATATGAAAAATAACAATAAACATAATTAAGGACTTAATTAAAACGTCCTTAATTTAGTACGTACATACAACATTTTTGACATTCATCCTTTTATATTTTATTTACAGCGCCATCTACACGTATCATGGTGAAGTTCGCAAACATGATAACGAGAACTCGGTAATTGCCATGCATGACTTGGAAAAACTCCGGATACCCATTTGAAGACGGTTCTTGTGCAGCTAGTTTCCGTTAGATGTCGCTATTATTAAACGGTGTCTTGCTGCTGCCTTAAGGTCGTTTTTTGTATACTTATATCTATCATATCACACTTATATGAATACAAAAGTTGGTACTGGTGTATGAGTAGGTAATTATTTTTGTTCCTCGTTCGCGGCTGGACAGATTTGATAAAATTAGGGATGAAGTGAAGATAGCTGATACCCTGATTAATAGATAAAGCAACGCTTTTATCCCGAAAAATCACTGTTCCCGTGAGATAGTCAACGAAATGGGAGATGTCACGAATTAGCAATTTTACGCGGGTGAATACGCGGGCTGAAGCTATACTTACCTGCTAAAATGAACTATCGATCGCGTTAAAATACATACATACATACATACATAATATCACGCCTTCGTTCCCAGAGTGGGGTAGGCAGAGCTACAGAATTACAAACATCTCTAAAAACTTGTTGATAATTCTATAACCACAATTTGCACAATTAGGCTAAGATGTTTACCAGCGTATTAGTGACAGGTTGCAAGCCCATCGCCTAACAGTACTACAAGCCTTTATTCCCTTAGTCGTCTCTTACGACATCCACGGGAAGACATGGAGTGGCACTATTCTAACTCGGCAACCACACGAGAAAAAATACAAAAAAAAAATACAATTAGGTATATTTTCACTTAAAACACTTAGGTACCTATTGGATTGATTTTGGTGCATTTTTTCCATCGTTTAGACATTGTCATTTTGTGCGAAGTGGGGGCGGGTAGCTAAATAGTATGTCGAAGTACATGTACAAAACAAGTGCGATAATGGTCCAATCAAAGCATACCCTGTGGGCCATCAAACAGAGTCAAACCATAACAGCATTTGGTTCATAAAAACAACCCAACTAGCAATTTTCTCCTGAGAATATGCTGATTTGAGAACTAAGTGCTTGTTTACGAAAACGCGGGGCGTCGCGCGTAGCGTTGGGCGGCGCGGTCTGCACTAAATTCTATATGGCGTTGTACAAAAGCGTCTACTCATCGTATCGATATAAACCATGTTTAGGTAATTTAATGTAGATTAACTTTTTCTTTGATACCTAATTCCTCTCCTGTAACATTCTGTAAAATGGAAAAAAACACGGGATGGGCTATTTGGGATGGGAAAAGGGGGGGAAGAGGGGAAGGGAGCGGGTGGCAACTGGCATTTTTTGATTTAGCGGGGTCGAATTAGTAAGAAATCATTGTTTACCAAAAAGTAATATGATTTGCTTCTAGACTCATAACGTCATCTCATAATCTCATAACGGAAGCCTTTCTTTAAGTTTTTGGCAAGACTATTACTTTTTTCTGCCGCATAAAATTCGTTTACTTATGCTATTCTTTTGTTAATTTTTTCGCCATTTTATCTTTTCTTAATGAAGGTTATGGGGATCGAATTTTGAATCTCGTCCAGTGGCTTAAATTTTTAGGTAGGTACTCTTACTGTGACTGAATTAATTTATACCGTTGTTTGCAAATTATAGGTAATTTTACATGCGGAGTCACAGCTCCATGAACAAGATAAAACTTTAAGAGAACTTTACACGTCTTTACATTATTTACTCTTGAAACCATCCACCGCCGCATTGAATCGATTCGCTGCGCCTCATACACTTCAATTCGGTCTCCTTATCCGTGTTAAATTAAGAGACGGAATGACGCTGCTCACGTGACAGGCTGAAATTATTGTAATGCAGTGGAATAAAGCACAAATCACATTTATGCTCCGCAAGGGCTCGCATAATTGAGCTGTCATCAGAGATTAATGCAACGGTCGGCTAGTTGCGGACTGAACGCGGCCACACCAACTCAACGGGCTTGAGCATGCCCCGAGTGTATTCCGTTGAAGACGAGCAAGATTTAAAGCACGTCACTTAAGAGGATAAACCTGGGATCCTTGTGAAAAAGGGCTTAAGTCTAATTTGCTCATAAAAAAAAGGGGAGACTAGGCATAATTACTGATGGGCGGCTTGTAAGTTTCAAAAGTGAAACTTACGTTTAAATTTCTGCAATATTCTGAAAGTTACCAAAGTGAAAATATTAATTTCTGAAAAGTACTATAGTTTTGACATGTAACGTAAGTAACGGAAACTTTTATGTAATTTAAATGAAATTTACTTATGTCAGAATCATTTCCATCTAATTATGTAACTTTCAGCACCTGTAATTTTCGCAGTTAAGGAAACTTTTGAAATGTTTCAGAAACTGCCCATGACTAGACATACTCTTCCTCTTCCTCTACCCTTTTCACTTCAACCTCAGAAGTCTGAACCCCCTTTTCACTAGATCCCAAGACCAACCGTCACTATTATTACAACCTCCGAGCACTTTTCAGGGGTTTTATTCTGAAAACCAAAGTGTGTGTGTGTAGTACGCCTTGCCTTAGCTCTTTTCTTTACCTTCTTCTCTTGCTTCTGATGGAGCAATAAGAAGAAGAGAAAACTCTATTTTTTTTACAAGTACCTAACAGAAAGTTTCATACTCTTATATACATAGTATACATATATGTATGTGTACGTACATAGGTACTTCTAAAGAACGCCCGAGACTTCGTATGCGCAAAATTAGTTTCTCGCTGCTCCCCCTTTTTTATCCCCTTAGGGGATGAATTCCAAAAAACTCCTAAAATGGTTTCAAGGAATATTCACTTCAAATTTTAAGTCCGTAGGTCTACCGGTTTCGACTTTGCGTTGATCGATCAGCCAGTCATTTTATTCTTTTATATATATGTATGAAAATTATTATATGAAGTATTTTCAAGATCCACTATGACAATATTGACAATGGGTTACCTTTGTTTTGGCAAAATATGTTTGCCAAATGTATCGTATCGGTATTGTTTCCCAACCGTTTCATTTGCAAACTCGCTTTGTTTTCTATAACCATAAATATTTCAGGATTTTATAAAAACTAACCTAACCTAACCTATAGGGTTCTACACGATGGTAATGAAATAAATCCTGAAAAAATTATATAACATTGGGTTGGCAAATGAAAAAGTTGGGAAATGAAACATTTGGCAAACATATTTTGGCTCCCATTGACAATACATATGAGTGAGAAGCAATTTCTCCAGCCCTAATGTCAATTCCTCTTCTAACTTGCGTGCGGTTGGAGTGGACGCAAGAGAGCTGCCAATCTCCACCGCTAATTCTGCGGATATTATTAAATCGCTACGAGTCGAGCGGGTATGGTAAACAAACAGCTCCGTGGCTTCTTTAACACCAACTTGGCGTTTTTATGACCCTGTTATTTCTATAATGGCGTGGTTTTATACAAATTTGCCCGTGCTTGCATCAACAGTGGCAATTATTGAAAGTCTGTTGTTAAGTCGTCTATTTCTTTTTTAAATTGTGCCAAAATATTATATCAGGCCCTCTATCTCAGAACGTTAAACAATAGGTATTGCTTTTGGCCTGTTATCGTATTGTCAAAGCTCTTATTTACTTGACAGTAATGGTGGCCGAGTTAAAAAGAATACCATAACACGTCAAAAGCAATCCTGTTTAAAGTCCAAGAATAGGCCCAGAAGTATATTATGTATCCAAAAGTTTAAAATAATAGTTGTTCTAGTAGTAACAATTGAGCTTAACGTGTGAAAACATCATGATTAAACTGCCTCGGACACCGATAGGAAGACTTACCACTTTTTTTAAATTGTCAAACCTCTTCCTTGCAACTACAACAATATCTTTAATTTACGATATTTAAGCTGTATGTACAGTCGTCCTTGAATGTGGCGAGCAATAACTCATGTCTCTTAGCTCCTTTAAAGTGCAATGTAGATGCAGTAAGGGATTTTTCCGATCGCAGGTCAAGCCGGATCAGAAAGCTAAGCCGCTGTTATCTACACAGTGAGCAGCCCTACATCACTCGGGTTTACTCGTCGTGATATATTGTTATCGTATGCTGATACTCATATTTCTTCTGCATCATGCACTTCATAACACGCTTAGCCGTTGCTTAAACTGGATGCAAATCATTCTCCTTGACAAGTTCTTGGGCTAAGTGTACCGAGCGGCTTATATTCCTCGGTATAAAGTCTGTTTGTGAGACTAACACGATTGAACAGGGATTCAAACAGCTACTTACGTAAATAAAAAAATGGGTTTATTTTAGTCTTAAAAGGTAGGGTTTGATGAAAAAAACTGTCTGACATGAATTTGTACGGATTCCATCGCGTGTAATTAGATCAAATTGAAGGCGTTTAATTTTCATTTGTCCCTTTCTCACAACAGAGTTCGGAGGAGTGTGTGTAAAATTAAAAAAGTTTACTAAACCCAGCAAAAGTATGCGGTGCGGTGGTAACCTTACCGTTACCATGACATGCGCTCTCCATTTAACCGGGGGCCGCAGTTGTAAAAAACATACTTGTTTACCTACGTGATGTGACCACGTAATTTACTTAAGAGTCCGTTATAAATGGTTACATTGCAAAGCAATCGAGGCACCGTATCCAACTAAGAAATGGGATAATAGGATTGTAACATTGCGACCATTAGGTCGCTTTGCGAGAAAACGGTGTCAGTATGCGGCAATAACAATAAAGAACAGTACCTATCTGTTCTACCACTCTGGTCCCAACTACTTTGTTATTAAATAAGTAGGTACGTGCGGCAAAATATAGCTCTTAAGAATACAGATGTGGCACATGTCGTTTGGGTAGTTTAGTCAAGTATGATGCCGCTTTAATTCTCAAAATATTATATCTAGAATGGGATTTAGTCATCGAATTTCCATTGGATTTACTGTGTCATTTTATAAAGTTATTTAATTTAGATTATTTTAAACATCAATTTCGGACTACATTTTTGAATATATTTTGTAAAACTACAACAGCGCCTACTCGTATTTGAAAACTTCCTGTTTCTTTTTTTGCTTTTTGTTTTGTTTGAAATTGGTTAATAATAATAAGACGCCAAATTGAACCGGTAACCATTGCAAGCACGCATTTTCTAAAATTACCGTAACCTTTTTGGATTTGCCGGGGTTTTTTGTAATGTGTAGCTTATTTCAACATTAACATTTTATATCCCAACATTAATAATCAGTAAACAACAATCGCTTGTACCTCGTATACGAATATTCGTTAAGCTATTGTGGCTTGTGGCTTGGAACCCTAAAGATGTATCTGGCCTTACACTGTGGATATCGGCACATACCTATAAGCCGCGGTCTTATTACAGCAAATGGTCTACAAAGTATGTCGATTAACCCATTACATTATTAAAACAACACCAGTGTGGTTTCATATTTTTTGAATTATTGACGTTGTGGTTATAATACGATCACGATGGTAACGCTCAGTATCATAATTTTCCTTTTATTTCTAATCATGTACTTATTCCATAACACGAACTTATAATCTATCTAAGTTGTATGTTAAGGTGCTTATAGAATTGAGCATTTCCTCGAGCATATTGTAGCAAATGTGCTCAAGCCTATCACCATTATGTGTGGTAACCAACCACCACAAATTATGGCGCGTTCATCTGAAATCTCAAATGAAGTAGGTTATTACTTAGTAACAAGCAGGTGAAACATTAGAGGCACAAAAATAATTTAAAAAAAAGCTTTTGTGACAAATAAAACAATTAAGATAAGATCGCATATATTTTATTGAATTCAAGCAACAACTATTATTATTATTATTTATATCTTTAATATTTGAGTAGCTTAGTTTAATTTTAATTTTAATACGTTCAGTTTTAATTTTTAATTGTATTAATGTTGAATTCTGTACTTAGTTGGATGTAAATAAAGTATAGTTATTTCCCACCAAAAAAAAGCAACGACTTATAATTAATTCAAATTCGTTGTCGCTAATGTCTTCGGCCTATCAGTTTGAGAGCCCACCCAACACCTGTCATCAGCCCGTGGTTCATATTCTGAAAAATGGCTGCTATATTTGTTTAACAATTTAACTTCTGTAGTAGTTAGTCGATTGTCTTTATTTTGTATTTATTTTAAGTTGTTGTTATAAACCGCTCATTACTTTTCGAACATAGATCATCGCGTCGTCTAATACTTGTATGACGGACAGCTGACAGCTTGCAAAGTAGCCGAGTTATAAATATTCCATCTCATTACACGTAACCTCTGTCTATGTGGAAGGCTTTGCATTTATCATGTCGCGTCAAGCAGGATTTATGAAGAGCAATTATACCCATTGCCGAGGTCGGTAAAAACGGCTGATTGACATCACAGAGGCGGGCGGCTACTCGGAAAGGAGTTGACGGTCCCGGCCGACCAAAAAGTAGACAATACCCATATCAATAGTCTATACACTATGTAGGGACTTCTTATGGATAGGTATAGTGTAAAGGTCGACACAGAACTTGCACTATCACTTCTAAGAACTTCTATTAAGACCTTCTGGCATTTATTTCAAATAGTGATATATAAATTATAAACGTTTGCTTTGGTACAATATTATGGGTTTTAGGGCCTGTTGTTTGATCAGTAGTTAAACTAACTAATTATTAAAATTCGAAAAAGGAATGGAAAATTTGACACATATCCTTGAGATTTTAACCAATAGTAACGTTTTTTGACCATTAGTTAGTTTAACTGCCGGTCAAACAACAGGCCATTAGAGAGCGTCGGTGCCCTAGTGGCTTAGGCGGTCGACTCGTGATCGTAAGGTACCGAGTTCGAACCCCCGCGGTCACCATGTACCAATGAGTTTTTCTAACTTAAATGCATTACCCGATGGTCTTACGGTGAAGGAAAAACATCGTGGGGAAACCTGCACATTCGAAGAGCTGAATGTGTAAGAGGGTAATTGCACAAAAGATCCTAAAGGGTCGAAGTGTATCCGAAAGGGCCCGTCTGTAAGTTAAGTTAAGATATTATGGGACTATTATTTTTAAAAGAGTTTCGTTGTCACAAAAAAGTACCTGATACCCATGAGAAACATGCTATGTTTAAATTATATTATAACTAAGCGATTGCATTAGGTATTTTAATAAAAATCCAGAAGCTTGCCTATTTAATTAGGTTAAAGCTTATCGTAGTACTTGAACTGATTGGCCAAAAGCGCTGCTCCCCACGGCTCCTGCCCTTTAAGGATCAATCCGGCCGCCCTGGGTGGCGCGCGGTACAATATTTATTCAGCGCGGGCGCACAATGGCAACGTATTTCAATGACGGACGCGCATCGCCTACAGCGCTGCGTCTGCGCAGCCTGCTCGCCGTAGATACAAAACAACAACGTAAAATTATATTACCCAAATGCCTTGGGAGATTGTAAGTGAAATTTAAATATTTATGAACGTTTTTACTTTTATTATACAATTTATCTTACCGCTCATCAAGGATCACCCAGTACCGAGACGTCATTTATGAGGTAGATGATAAAATAATGATATCGTGAGTTAATAGAAAGTGTGTTGGTGACCATCAGGTGCTTTCTACGGGATTATGTTCAAAGCGTAAACTATCCCGAATATAAGCGCTCGGTACCTAGATGAAATAAAAGATAGTAAAACTATAGATTTAATGCCGTTTAATTATTTCCAAGTAATAGCAATATAGAAGTTATAATCATAAAAAGCTACATATAATTACCTTTCTACATATCATAAAATTACAAACATAAAGCCCCCAAGCAAGGCTATTAAAATCGCCGATTGAATCTGAGCTAATACCTAGCGTCGAGTACCACACAATAGAAAGAGTTATTGCTATGCAGGGCCCACGGTTATACGCTGATTTAAAATTCACGAGCCGATTTCCTAGCGAGTGATCAGACCGAGCGTTAATAGTGGACGAAGAGGCCGAACGAAATTTATCAATAGCGAATTTTAAATTACTTACTCTTTTTTTATTACATCCATCCTTTCATAAAGGGAAATATTAGTAACATCTAAAATTTTAGAGAAGTCAGTTATATTATTATACATACAAGGCCAAGTTATAGAGCCGAAACAGCGGTAAGAGCGCAATTCTAGTTTTTGACCGACACTTACGAGTATATCGAACTTGTCCTTTTACTTTATTCCTTAACTTGAGAAGAGCAATATAACTAACAAAACGAGTGTAAATTTCTGACTTTTTAACGACGTACATTAACATCATACTTTTATTTTCTTGTAAACTAATAAGATCTATGCTAATGACTGTTTATGTTCCAAAGAAATAAATTCAATCCACTTCTCCAGTTCCCTGGAAGTATAATTTCAATTTCTGCTAGCAGAGTCAGGCAAACGCAATCAGCATTGTAATTTTCTTTTCATTATAATAAAGCAGTAACACACGTTTGACGTCTATGTTAATCAGATTTTTTGTACCCTTTCCTAGGGGCGTGACTGTGGGGCACGTAATTGCTAAGCACACGCAAAGTTCGCCCGATCTATCACACATATCTGCAGCTACTAGTCTTTATCACATCACAATAAAGACTAGGACGAACGGCAAAAAATCTTAGTTAGGGTAACTAGAAACTAGTTTACGCTGTTGTTGGGACAAAAACTCGGACTATCGGGCACCGAGTTACGCAAGAGTGGGACTGAATAAGAAGTGGTTTCCCTTTCGAGCGTTAGGAAGTTCAACAGCCGTCGTCTATAAACCGGATGATAAATGATATACCTAAGTCCAGCCAGTGAGCTCGCTAAATGGGTTGGCTGCATTTTCTTCTTTCTGCAGACAAAGTATAAACAATGTTGTTCTTTTGTAAGTGGCTTGAATTTGTGTTAACACTAGAGACTCCTACTGTATTAGGTAGGTATTATTTTTAAGTCTGTCCGGTTCCTGACGATTAAAAGCGTAATCCTATAGTAAATTACTAGTGGCATAAAATAAAAAACAAGCTTTGCACACCTCCGTCCTGTCGTGCACGCCTACAAGCTGTCGAAATAAGGAACGGGTGATGTCATGCATTAACATAGCTTGGCAATCTCATCCATAAAAGAGAATACCAAGGCGTTTGTGTAGGTACAGAGATGCTGGTGGCACCTCGGTGTGCAGTGTGCCGGCACATTCAATACTTTTTACAGGCATGTACATATTCGACGTCCAATAAAGGGGTTCAATAAAGACAAAGTTAGGAAAGAGGTCTAGGTCTTTTTCTGTTGCCTTTTATATGCAAATCCGGAGCAATTTATCAGTGCGAGACGTTTGAATGGGCGAGCACTTTCCATACAGCGTCGAGAATAAAACGTGATGGCCGCGCGCGCCAATCATTTCAATTGATGCCCGGGCGGCGACGCGTGACATTTTTATATCCACCATTAACATAAAACATCATTTAAAACCAAGTTATCGATATTCTCTTTAAGTGCCATATATTAATGGCAAAATTTATATTGCGTGCGACTTTTAAAATGCACACGTCTCACGTTCACTTTTTTGTTACCAAGTCGAGCCCATCTTTTAAATCCTTTACCGGGTATTGTAGCAAAAAATAATGGCTAGAATTACCACATACGGAAAAATCCCATATATGAAAGTAATCTATGCTAAAATAAGCAAATTAAAGCTAAGAGAAAAGCGATAAAGTAAAACTAAAATAATAATTTTAGAGGTAATTACCAAGTTGACCTTACAGCCGTAACCAGAGCACGATCACGTTACGTATTACACTGCGATAAAATAAATCATCACGCGTACGAAAAGAAGAAAACCCAAAGTGCTCTTTCGCACCGGCAAAATTATTACCATTGAAATCAATTAAGTTTTTAATACAGTCGGCAACAGAACCGAGTCAATGGATAAGTAATTGACTTTTGGTGTCATCTAAATCATTATTGTAAGGGATGGCGCGGTTTGGATGTTCCTTTTTATATTTATGATCGCCGTCAGCAAGGAGCTGTTCAAGCAGGTAGGCGATTCTCTTTAGCTACTCGCTTTTGAACTCGACATACCAATTACTAACCGGCGAGTTGAAGTTGCCTGTTGAGCGTATAAACAACATTCAATGGCTTATATTCTCAGTTTGGCTCTTTACTTTAGCGAGTGAGCTCGTATGACTACGCTTACTCGGTGGACCGTTCGGCAATAAACCGTTTTGAAGAGAATAAAACCTAAGAATATAGGAAATTCACTTGGCGGTCGCGGTTTTTGAGTGACGTGGGAAAGCTCACATATCAATAATTCGGAACCAAATTAGCGGGCACACAACAGTAAGCTCGCGTAAGATTGAATAAGTTACGCTTACACTCATCACAAATGCAAACGCATTAAACTGATTAGAGTAGTTGTATGAGAGCACTGAGGCCCTAGCCAAGATGCATTACCCTAACTAGCGTTTCTATTCGTTTCGTTTTAAAACCAATCGCGATCCAGAGGGCCCTGCCAAGATGCATTGCGCTAACTAGCGGTTCTATTAGTTTTGTTTACAAATCTCGGCACGGTAGATCACGTGACTGTTTGTATCACGTCATCTACCAGAGGGTCCTGTCAAGATGCATTACGCTAACTAGCGTTTCTATTCGATTCATTTTTAAACCGATCGCGTCACTGGTAGATTACGTGATACTAAAATTCACGTGATCTACCAGTGACGCGATTGGTTTAAAAATGAAGGCATTATATTAAGAGACAGATAGATAATAAAGCCTTTAATTTTATCCCGGACCGAATATTAGCTCTCTCTGCTAAACCCTATACGACTTTTAAAGTAATTAGGCCTTACTTATTTCTAATTGAGACGAGGGTCTTGACGTTAAGTTAATTATGTTACTTTATTTTTAAATGCCACGGTTCTCGTCATAATCATAATCCTCTGTATATATTCATTTTATTACAAAACTACAGTTAACTATAGTTCAGCAGCAGCAGTAAAATAAAAACCAATTATCTTTTATTAATGGACAAAATACATTAAGCACTCAACAAATTATCTTTAATACATATTAGTATTCGCACTTTTTCACGTGGCAAAAAATCTTCAATCCAGTTTTTAACAAAAAAAACTCGCGTTATTATATTGATCCGTATCTAAGACCATGGCTCGGATTTTAAAAGTAATCATTTGTTCTGATTCTGACAGGTAGTTGGTAACTCACTTATGGCCTGTTGTTTGATCGGTAGTTAAACTAACTAATGGTCAAAAAACGTTACTAATGGTTAAAATCTCAAGGAAATGTGGCAAATTTTCCATTCCTTTTTCGAATTTTAACAATTACTCGTAGTTAGTTTAACTACTGATCAAACAACAGGGCCTAAGTATAATATGCTTAGTATGCACGGTAGTGATAAAACGCGTGTAGGTTTAATAACTTGATATTGACAAATTTGAACTCAATAGAATAGCAGACATAGACATCAAGGCCACGTGGTTGCAAAAAAAAATGCGTAATTACTTTTATGGAGTTCTGGGCATTTCTAGACCACGTATAGCTAATAATAAGTTATGGTACTCGGGAGACGTCGTTTAATGGCGCTGCCTCCTAAAAAAGATTGGATGTACTAACTTAATGATCGTTCGAAACATTGTTAATTACAGGAAAGCGTATAGCGATGCCAGTTAAGTACGAAAGCAGTGAAACGGCAGGCAACAGACCCGGACGAAGGTACCTCGATACGGCCTCCAGCGAAGCGACCGAACCGCGGCGATTCGCTGACGAGCAACCGTGCGACCGCAAGGGAAGCACGGGAGTTCGCAGTGGCGATCAGCCGCGCGGATGGTGTACCGCTGGATGAGTCGCTAGGAACCGAAGTCAGGAGAATTGTTAGCCGGTTCATTACGGAGGCCATAAAAGAGCAGGGCATCCGTGGGAAGCCGCTTCAATTTGCAATGTCGGGGCTGGTGTCAGAAGGATTCTTCCTTGTGACACCATCCACGGCAGAAGCGAGGGAGTGGCTTCTCGGGAAGGACCTGGGTGAGCCAAAGGGGCACAAATTGCTGGCCCGAATGCTTAACAGCACGAGGGTCAACATTTGGATCCCGGGCCCGCCGGATGAATTGAAGGAGGATCCGCTCCTCTACCTGAGAGCCCAAAACTGGGACAGGGAAGGGGAGCTGAAACTCCAGGAGTGGATGCAGGTGAGCAGGGAGGATCTCGTCACGGGCATACGGGTTTGCTACTCGGTGCCTAAGAGCGTAGAGGATGCTTGGGGTGAGGAGGCCAGCCAATGGCTGTTCTTCCAAGCCACACGCATCCGGGCGCGGCTGGCGAGGTCCCCCCCTCACAGAGTGAAAGAGGCGGCGGAGACCCCGGTAGGGAAGGAGAACTGCAGCTGCAAGTGCAGCTGCGGTGGCTCAGTGCTGCAGCCCGGGAACCAGGCTGAGGCAGCCCAGGTCGGTGACCATCCACCACAGATGGTAACCGAAGGGGGCTCCTCGGACTAGGAAGTCGGGAGGCGGCTTACACTGCACAAATACACAACCAGCAATGGACAACACAGACAAGCAACACACACAACACAGCAACACAAACAGATACAAAAAAATAAGAATATGTCAAGTAAACCTCCAGCACTGCAAGGATGCAATGTCCGAACTGTGCCAATACATAGTGAGGGGAAAGATTGACATTGTCCTGATGCAAGAGCCGTACGCATGGAAAAACCAGGTAACAGGACTGGGTAGCCTGGGGGGCGATCTCCACTTCGAAAGAAATGGTGAGCTGCCTCCTAGGGCATGCATATACGCAAGTAGAGACCTAAGAAATATGGGATGCCTAATGACCATATGTTTCAGAGACCTAGTGGTGGTAGAATTCAGCCTCGTGACAAGGAACGGAGAGGGAGTCAAGGTAGCGTTGGCATCTTGCTACATACCAGGTGAAAGCAACGCGCCAACCAGAGAACTGGAGGAAGCGGTCAGCAAATACAAAGGTAAGAGAACACCCATTCTTGTGGGTTGCGATGCGAACTCACACCATGAGGTGTGGGGAAGCAGCGACACCAACAAGAAGGGGGAAGCACTTCTAGAATTCATTGTAAGTAATGACCTGGATATACACAACACAGGTACAACCCCAACCTTTGTAACCAGGGCAAGAGAGGAGGTATTAGATATAACGATAACCTCAGGGGAGATAGGCAAACATGTGAAAGACTGGAGAGTAGACCAGGAAGACAGCATGTCGGACCACAGGAGACTACTGTATGGCCTGGACTACTACACGGAAAGAACAAAAATTAGAAACCCAAGGAAAACAGACTGGGAGAAATATAACAGCATACTAAGTGAGTGGACACCGAGCCACAGAAGCCCAAGAACTAGCAAGGAACTGGACAGGGCCGCTGAGGATCTGAACAGAGCCATATCGAGAGCCTACCAGACAGCGTGTCCAGAAAGAACGTGCAACGGAGATAAAGGACAGCCATGGTGGAATAAAGAGATACAGAAACTACGGAAAAGAACTCGTAAGGCGTTAAGACTGGCTCTAAAAAAGGGCAACGATCAAGGCTGGAACGAATATAGGGTTATTAGGAACAAATATACTAATAAAAGAGAGAGACTAAGAGCACAAGGATGGAGGACCTTTACGGGAGAGATACAACGCTACTCAGAGGCGGCAAGAATAGTAAGGGTACTGGCGAACGAGAGATCCTGCCAATTAGGTAGCCTAATGGTAGGCTCGAACGAACTAACAGACCCCAAAAAAGTACTGCAGCACATGGTAAGCATACATTTCCCCGACTGCAGGGAATACTGCATACATGAGACTGCAAAGGATAACAGCAATGAGACAATAGGAGCAGGTGAAGCACGAAACCTAAGAATCAGCAAAGACGTAGGGGAATGGGCCATAAATTCCTTCGCCCCCTACAAAGCGGCAGGCCCAGATGGAGTGATACCCATACTACTACAAAAGGGACTGAAACACATCTGGAATAGCCTAAAAGAAATCTACGAAAAGAGTCTGGAACTAGGTCACATCCCGACCATCTGGAATGAGGTAAAGGTAATATTCCTACCTAAACCAGGAAAGAAAAACTACAAAGACGCAAAATCGTTCAGAAGCATCAGTCTTTCATCATTTCCACTGAAGGCACTGGAGAAGATCATAGATGTGCAGATAAGGACAAGCATGCAAGTAGGCAGATTGCCCCTGCACGGGCATCAGCACGCTTACATAGAAGGGAAATCAACAGAAACAGCCCTTCACAACCTGACCACAAGAATAGAAAGAGCAATAGAAGATAAAGAACTGGCATTAGGCTGCTTCTTCGATGTGGAGGGCGCATTCGATAGAGCTACCTTTGCTGCAATAGAGAAATGCTTAGGGAGAGACGACATAGACCCAGCAGTTAGAAAGTGGATAATGGCCATGTTAACAGGAAGAGCGATCACGGCACAACTAGGGGGAGACTCGATAAGGATAAAGACGAGCAGGGGCTTCCCGCAAGGGGGCTGTCTCTCACCACTCCTGTGGTGTCTCCTACTAGACTCGCTCATTAGAGAAACAAACAGAGGGGGTATACATATGCAAGCGTACTCGGATGATGGGGTACTCCTAGTAAGGGGTAAAACCCTCAGCGTAATGAGAGAAGTCATGATTAGAGGGATAAAGCAGGTACTAAACTGGTGTCAAAGCAGAGGGCTAGACCTGAACCCGACCAAGACGAAAATAGTACTCTTCACCAATAAAAGGAAGCTGCCGACTCTGACACCCATCAAAATCAAAGGTGAAGAGATAGAAACACTCAAGGAAATAAAATACCTGGGTGTAGTACTAGACAGCAAACTGCTATACAAGACACATGTAAAGGAGCAATGCAGAAAAGCCATAATAGCCCAATGCAGGAAAGCCATAGGAAGAAGATGGGGTCTAAAACCACTGATAACACAATGGATCTACAAAGCAGTGGTCTTACCCAGACTGCTGTATGGAGCCATAGTATGGTGGCATAGAGCGAAAATAAAAGACATAGACAAGGAGCTGACGAAGGTCCAGAGACTAGCATGCCTAATGACAACCGGGGCAATGAGGACAGCTCCCACACAAGCCCTGGAGATAATGCTAGGACTGAACCCTGTACACCTCGAAGTGGAGAAGAGAGCCACAGAACAGTGGTATAGAATAAAAATGAGCAGAGAGTGGATCGGATCCGAGATGGACAAGAGACACGCAAGCATACAAAGGGAGTCAATGGTGGGCATGAATATGCTCATGATTAACAACGACCTAATAAAGAAAAGGAAGATTTTCGACAAGAAATATAGAATCCATATAGGAGAGAGAGATAGTTGGGAGACAGAGATACCGGAACCCAGAGTGACATGCTTCACGGACGGTTCATGGAAGTCCTCAACAAAAAGAGCGGGGGCAGGCATTTATTACCAAGAAGCGAATGAGCACACAACGATACCACTAGGAGGCTTCACCAGTGTATTCCAGGCAGAAGTGTATGCCATCATGAAGTGTGCGCAGAGACTCAAGGAAAGAAGTAATATAACGGGGAGTCACGTTATAATCTACTCAGACAGCCAAGCAGCACTAAAAGCGTTAGATAATCCAGTAATCAAATCCTCCCTGGTGCAGGAATGCAGAGATGAACTGAATAATCTAGGCATAGCATCCAAAGTGACACTGGCTTGGGTACCAGGACACAGTGGAGCAATAGGAAACGAGAAGGCAGATGAGCTGGCCAGAGCAGGGGCGGACCGACAATATCTGGGCCCGGAACCAGCACTCCCGATATCTGCAACGGTAACGAAAGGAGTCATCGCCAGAAGAATAGAGACAAAGACAAATGAGGCGTGGATAACAACACAAGGGTGCAGACAATCCAAACTCATGATAGGAAGGGTAAATAGGAACAGAACAAGGTATCTACTAAACCTTGGTAAGTACAATCTAAGTATACTGACAGGGATCTTGACTGGACACTGTCCACTCAACAGACATTTGACGGTAATAGGAGCCAAACAGGATCCTCGATGCCCACATTGTGGCAAAGAGGAAACTAGTCAACACGTTCTGGCCGAGTGTGTGATGTACTCGTCACTGAGATATCGCACATTCGGGGAGGACGCACTGACAGCAGAGACACTTAAAAGCATTAACCTTCAGGACGCACTATTGTTCTGTAGGAAAACAAGAAGATGGGATCAGTGCTGGATGGGAGCGCCGCAGAGCCAGTAACCTGAGACTGGATCAAGGGGAACAGGGCGGAATGAATGGAGAGCTACTCGACCGCCCGCCTGCCTCGGCGGCGTCCCCACTCATCATCATCAAGTACGAAAGCAGTTAATGTTTATCTCTTTTGTCTTTTACATAAGTCACACGTTAGACCAACGGATATTAAAGTTTAAGCTCGTAAATTTTACGGTGAATTTGAGACAGGTTAAAATAACGTTTTTATATAAAACCAGCTTTTGCCCGCGGCTCTGTCCGCGTAGAAGTCGTTTATCACTGCTCCCACGGGGACTGTCCAATTTTCCGGGATAAAAATAAAAATCCCATGTCCTTTTCCAGGACCTAACCAATATGTGTGCCAAGTTTCATCTCGATCCGTTCACTGGTTGAAGCGTGAAAGACGGACGAGCATACACACTTTCACATTTATAATATTAGTATGGATGGATTGGCCATGTGCGTTATAGTGTAGTGCGCATTTTTGTAATTATATTTATTTCGTTGTATTACATCGTTGGAGTCGCCAAGTTAGTTAATATTCATCCTATTATAGTTAAGTTTATAGAGAAATTCTCTTGCAATGCCTTCCGCAGACTGATATTAATGATTATTACAAAGAGCAGTACACGCAGTTGTCCATAAATATGTTCTCTGCGAATCTAGGCTAGCCTAACAAGCATGAACCACCTAACTCTTGTATAGTCCTAAAAATAAATTATAATACGTGTATCGTTATCTTTGAAATTAATTTCATTATAATTTTGTTACCCGCGCCTTTCTCCTTAAGTGTTAACCTATTATTATTTAACACTCTCTACAACGGTAATTCTTGGGCTAGCACTTAAAGTACAGTTTTATTCCTGCACATTAACTACGCAGTAAGATACCTACTCCACTGCAACTACCGACCATAAAACACTTGTGTAGGTAGGTACGCAGCCATTTGCTGACATCGCATGTGACCACTCCGCCACATTGTAGTCAAATGGCTTAGTAAAAACTGTAAAATGGCACATAAAGACGGCGTTAACTGTACCGCGCTAGTAGAGTAGTGTAACATACAATGCACCACAGTTATGCTCCCACGCATCGCTTTTCAAATAGGCCTGCAATCCCGCCATTTACTTGAGTTTTGCATTAAGGTCGGTATTTTTTGTGGCTCAAGAAACAAAGCGTACAATTTATACAATGTTATTTATAAAAATTGGTACTACGATACTTTGATATCTTCATGTTTATTGAACCACAGAGGACTGCACTCAATAACATTTCAGATCTTTTGCAATTAAATTTTACTGGTTTTAGAGTTATTAATATTACGTATAGGTACACCTTCAAATATAATTATCACGTTGAAAGTTTTATTTTAATGAACACGTTGACTAAAGTATAATTATTTTACAAAAAAATGCAAGTATAATTTTTAAGAAACTAAGTGCTAACTTAGTACTACACTACCCAACTTGCCCATTGTAGATGTAATTACTTAATATTTTTGATTCAAACTGCATAACTTTTTTTTTGTACCAATCACGATTAATGGGCAGCCTATGTAACACTATCAATGCTGATATAAATCAATAGCAAATCTCCCACAATTCACTTACCGCAACTCCGATAAATTCCCTCATACATTTACGACGTAAAATACTCGTCCATTAGTAAAACTTATAAGGGTTCTTGTCAGTTGTCGGACATTTCCGAAACAAAGGCGCATAAAGTAGCGTCACTATCGCCGGGATCGTAAGCGGTCGCAAATTGGTTTATTGAGATTGTATCCGCTATGTCAGCGTTCGCCAACCTTTTACTGTCTGTACAAAAATAACAGTAAAAAGTAAATATATTCGTTTCATTTATCATTTCGTATTTCGGTTGAAAAACCCTGAATTTTACATAAAAGAATAGCCGTCCCGCTTTCCACATGTCTCGAGCCTTTCTAGTCTGTTCATCAAGCACAAGTAGCACAACTGTGCAATGCCATAGCAATAACGACTTGCATAAATTTATTGCATTGCTTTACTCTATCCTTCTTATTCATAAATGCAAAAATAGCTAAAGTACGTTAGTAAGTATCGTTAATGGTACGTCAACCAAAGATAATACAGAATTTAGAAGTCTCGTAATAAACCTTGAAATTTATTCGTTTCTTCTGAATTTTATCAAACAAGTTACACTATTGACACTACTTTACCATTGAACTATCCACCAAAAGGTGCCCTTGGCGATAGTGAACCACTTAGTTCTACGGAGAGCCATCTCCGGCGATCCCTGCCCTCACATATCACGGTAACGACCGCTCAATACCGCATTGTAGATTCAATTTATATTGACCACAGGGCATTCTCTCTTAACGCACCATCCAATGCAGATAATGTTGCTGTGATACTATTTACGAAGCCATTTATTTCTCAAATTGTGAGCAAAAATAGAATCTGATACGGATTTACGCCGAATGCGGCAGTGCTTTTTGTACGTACTTATAGAAAACTGAATGGTGGGCTCTTGTTTATTATAATCTCCGATAAAAAGCAGAGATAGGTGGTCAATGAATCCGCGTAAGAATTTAGTTTTCCATTATCTAATCGACTTTAATTTCAAATATAAACATACAAGAATAACTTCAATAAGTTAACACTGAACAAGAACGTTATAAAATCTTCTCTTTGCCCTTAAAAAGTCACAGACAACTCTCGAGATCCCAAAGCAAGTACACAAGGAAAGCCGCGGTCGCTGACATCGTTGTCAAATCACTAGGTCAATCAGACGATCAATGTGCATACAACTGTCAGTAATGCTTTTGTAGCCTTAGGAATGGGCATACATACACGGCGGTATGCGACACAGTCCGTTTTAACGACGCCATGTGCATTCGTTGACTACAGAGTGAACGTCCCGGTGCTGTTTAACAACACGACGTTGGTTAGTGCTAATTTCTAAGACTAATATTCTTAGCCGTATAATAAACACCCGGAGGCTTACGGAGTGGAGTTATTTTCCTACGTAAGCAAAAGTATTATTCTCCTAAACAACTCACTTACTAATTCGTCAGTGAAGTATTAACCGGCGAGTTAAGTGCCTTGCGCATTCATAGCCACGTAAGGAAATAGGACTGCATGCTTGCTTGTTCATGTTTTATTAAAACTGGCCAAGTGCGAGTCGGACTCGCGCACGAAGGGTTCCGTACCATTATCTATACAACATTAGAAAAAAACGGCAATAAAATCACGTTTGTTGTATGGAAGCCCCCCTTAAATTCTGTGTTTACAATACAATACAATACAAAACACTTTATTGTACACCAAATAAAAAAACAAAACAGAGAAACAGCTCATTTAAAAAATAATGTAGGTAAACAACAGGGTTTAGTACTTATTGTTGTTATAGCAGCAACAGAAATACATCATCTGTAAAAATTTCAACTGTCTAGCTATCACGGTTCATGAGATACAGCCTGGTGACAGACAGACGGACAGACGGATGGACGGGCAGTGAAGTCTTAGTAACAGGGGCCCGTTAATACCCATTGGGTACGGAACCCTAAAAAATACAGAATAATTTTAACTCGTGGTTGAAATCCCGTTGTTAAATTGAATAGTGAGAAGTTTAACGAAATCACCTAGTAGGTATTTACTGAGGTCTTCTCTTAAAGGTCTCAAGGCACTTAGAAGTTTAACAGGTACAGGACATGTCATGTCAAAACCTTTACGCCGATTAAAACAAAGTCATGTCTATTAAAGTCGAACAGTCTCAAATATGTAAATGTTGCATTGATTCTACGTTTTTGACTTTAGCATTTTTTGCATTGTCCTACATACATACATTAAATCACGCCTGTTTCCCATATAATTCGTCAACAAACTCTCAGCCGTTGAGTATGAGAATACTATAGCTGTGTACTGTGTGCGCAATGCGTTTATGGTTCAACCACGCGCTAGCAATTGGCAGGACACGACTGGTTAATTAAACCACATTATAACACTCCGCCGGCCAGTTCCTGCTCCAACACACGGGGGCTCTATTCTGCTCGGTAAAACCATATTGCTTTTGACATGTTATCGTATTGTGAACGTTACGACGACGAATGGCGGCCGAGTTAGAAATAATACTAGTAGAACAAAGTTCCAGCGAATGCAACCTAACATGAACATTATCAAGTGCAACAAAAACTACAATTTCTTTAGATAAAAACAACATTTTAACACTATTTATCAAGGTTAAAAAATTCCAGACTCAAACACAAGCACGAGCCTAGGTCAGAAATTTCTTTACGATACATTTTAAAATCTCTTGATTTATTAATACTTGAACTTGTAATATCTGTGTCATTGAAGGCCCCATTACTGCAGATTACTTGTAAGTTACTGGCACCACCCTAACAAATGGCCAAATCGCCTGTTGAGCTCCTTGCAAGTGAATATAAGCCTCGAGTAAGTTGAGAAGTACAAAGAAATCGCGTTAAGTTCACTTGCAGGGTGCTTTATTTATACTCGTAACCTATTTTTTTTTGTCATATCATTTTAAGCAATAACTTCGAGTAGGTGTTGCTTAGTTACTTAGGCGTAGTGAGTTGTCATAAATAAATACGGTAAGAAATACCCGAATACCACGAATTATAAGATGTATCAGGAAACTAATGAAAAATTATTGAGTCCCGAAATCGTTTTTGACAGTGCTATGAACTTTGCTATTAAACATTTTTTTTCGTATCATTTAAACGATTAGCAGTGGATTTTAAACTAAAAAAACTGATAACCCGGTAAGTGCTTGTCAAACCTCTTTTGCTTCCGACCTATCTAACTCACTTATCCTAAGCTTCCTCCACTAAGTCTTCCAAATGACATTAACTGCGATAACTCCCCCTCTTATATCTTAAAACTGAAGCGACTAAAAAGCATTTCGCAGAACGAAAACAAAATGACCGCACGTATCCTTACGGAGCGGCTGCTATTGGCTCTCTAACGCCGATAGTGGGTTCAATACTCGGCGCGTGCGGCGCTGCGGCTAACGAACGAGATGCGCACATTACGATAAAGCCTGCATTTCAATAGTGCATGTCGTGCCCGCGACACCACGCTCTACCTCTGTTCAAATGCCTCGCTAAAATAAAACGCACAAGAAAAATACAATTGAAAATAAATTTTGCCGCTCCGCGACACCTCATGCGCACACGTTGTTATTGCACTAGCCTTCACCTGAGACCTTCCGATTTGATTTACTATCGTCGTTCCTTTGAACTGTTTGTCTAGGTTAGCTAGGTACAAGCAAAAGCACTAATGTCTATCAGACCATTGCACCAAATATATGTATTCATGACCTTATTACCAGTGGCATAGTGGCGTATAGATATTTTTGACGCCTTGCGAACGTATATGTAATTATATGACTTTGACTGTCCTATCTAAATCACGATTCTGCAAAAAATCGGGCTAGTCAATTTGAACGGATACGAATACTACTGAATTGGAAATCAAATAAGCAGAAACTGATCACAAAATTACTTTGGTGTTTATTTTTACAAATGTACTTAAGTTTTTTCACCGCTAATTACATTGATTCGCCGACCGAATCTCAACGGAAACCACAAAATGCAAAATGGCCTTTTGAAACTTGTTCAATGGCTTGTTGTGGGAATGGGCCGATCTGATTCAATCCCACAGGAAACAATTTTACGCTCCACTACGCGCCCAATAATAACTATAACTAATTCGTTTTACGTTCCATCTGTACTTAACTTAAGTACCCTACTTATCTAAGTGCAGGCTTATAATAGATAATATATAATTATGCTGTAATAATTGCAAAGGTTATTAGTTTGCATGCGCTGGGTTTCAGGGTACCGCTGCAATAAATGGCAAAAGTTGATTTTATAAGTTCGTTCACCGTCACAGTGTTGGAAAAATAATGCGTTGCTGCTGCTGTTCTTAAGTTTCTGTATATACCGACTTGTCAGTCTCTCTAGTTACATAATGCTGATATTGGAGACAATTTTCAGATTTGAACAGTGAATTCAGAAAATGTATTGAACTATTGCTTTTTGCAATATGTTAGTGTTAGAAATAACCACAAATGCACCATGCGTTGTTGACATTTAAAAAGTGCAGTGGCTATTGCTAGTTACAGAAACTCAAAAGAAATCTAAAATTCTAAGCAATAAACGCTGCATTTTTTTTATTAGTTATTTGTCGATTTGTCATTAATGTTTATCAGTACCGTCACCTTACAACTATACCTACTTATATGTCACTAAAATAACATACTGCAAGTTATTTTTATTGTTAGAATTTGAGTATTATTTTATTACCCTGCCGTTAGAGGAAACCCTTAAATCCCCATTCCAGTTTAAACATTTGCAAAGCAACCACTGGCCGGCATATCGCCCTCTGCAATTACTCCGAACGGTAGCTTGCTCGCCAGATCAAATTAATACCCTCAGACGTAATCTCTGGCTATTGAAAAAGCGTTTAAAGCTTGATGTGTTTATTAAATTGTCGTAAGTAATTTACGACTGGAGAACATCAGGCGACCTTTATTATCGAGAAGGTTCCATTTATTTTACTCGTGGCGAGCAAGGAGGGCGTTCAGCTGCGGAGCAGGCTTTGTAGGTATGTGTACAGAAATGGTTTTCGTTGTTTCTTCATCTACATTTACAAATATTTATTATAGCTTACTTTCAGAGTGTAACGTGAATTTATTAACTAAATAAAAATGGCCGAGTTTAATTAAATACTAGTGATAATAAAAGTATCGATCATCTCCTGTAGGTGTTGTTCTCCGTGGCCCGATTGCCCTCAACCACGCGCAAAGACGTGTTTCAGTGTCGGAGTAGGTGTGGATATATCTGTCAATCGACTACATTGTCCACCATTATTTGTTCTTGTGCGGAAGTTCTCTCTGATATATTATTCAACCTCCTGTCTTGAAGAATTTTTCAGGTGTTGAAAAAATCGTAGGTTTTTCTGCATTGAACATAAAAATATTCTAAGTGAGTAAGTCTTCTATTACGCAGCGCAATGACATAACTGTATATTTCTTTGTTTTTTATTACAATGCTTGACAATTTTATACGGCCAATTACAACCATCACAAATATCAGCCCTGACGTTGCGCCCCGCCGAGCGGCGCGCGAGATGGACGCGAAGCCATCGGCATGAATTAAGCCATCGCGAAGACAAATTATATAGCCCTTTCGTAGATCAAAGATGACATAACCCCTAGTCGTTACACTTGGTCGAGCTTTTAAAGTTAAATTCTGAACTAATAAATTACAGCTAATCTCATTCAATTAAGCTAAGCTAGATGATCTTTACGAGTGAAGCCCACCATCCATAAAATATCTTGTTCCGCGTGAGATTGCCACAATCTAAACTTTTTATAGGAAACAAGTCGCATTTAAGTTAGAAGTGCGTTCACGTCGCCTCGCGCAAAAGAAGAACGCGCAAAAACTGGTATAGAAAACTAGATTTCTACGTCCGCGAGCGTTTAGAACGATTAGCCGCGAGCGACGCATTGTTGATACGCTATCAGCTGTTCCGGCGCAGTCCGCCATGGCCGCGCGCCCGGAGCGCATGCGCGCAGGACGCTCCGCGCCTCGCCCGCGAACTCCGCAACACTTACATTTGATTTCCGCAATGTCCGGACTAAATTGACTATGCCGTCGACTGCGAGGAAGGTGGTGCGAGTGAGCAAGTTTCTGCTGGCGGGAGTGACTGTATTCTTTTTCAGCTGGATGGTGTGCGTGAACGAGTGGCGCGGGGCGGCGCGGCGCGAGGCGGCGTGGAGCGGGCGGCGCGCGCGCCCCGCGACCACCATGCGCACCATCGTGGCGTACTCGGCGCGCAAGCAGGCGGAGCTGGACCGGCCCTCGCCCGTCTCCTGCGACCGGCTGCCGGCCTTCCCAACCATACCGCACTTCGTTAGTCAATTACTTTCAATTACTTACTCACAATATCAAAAAGCCTCCTGAATGAAAATGCGCTGGTAGCGTAAACTGCCTGGTGTGCCGAGAATCGTGGGTTTGAATCCCGAGCAAACGTTTTAATATGACGATCGTCTGTGTCGGTGCTCGTGTAATGGATGTTCATAATTTCTATGTGGTGCCTTCGATTACCAAGGAGAAAGTGATAGCGACGGTACTATTATCAATATAATCACGAGTAAATATTCATTATTATGTGCAGTATGTGCTCAATGCAAGAATTTTTATCGCCGTCTAGTCGAATAGCACGAAGAATCCTTGTTTGGGATTACATCATTGTGCAATATATGTGAGAGATCGATCGTTATTTTATCCCTGTCCCGTTTCTCTGACCACCTCAAAAAGGGTATATTTGCCAAATTTGGTTCGGGCATTACCGTTAAAACCAAAGATGGCTGATTCTATTTTCTCCACAGAGGTAAAAGAATTTGTTCAGTCTTATCAATCCCAACTCTTTTGCCAATAGAGACGAAGTTACCAATTAAAGTGATTGTTGTTTGTCGGTAATTTTGCTGATTGTAAAAGCACGTCGAGTGACTGTCCATTGATTTATTTATTGATTTAACTATCCGGTAGTAATATCCCCCGTTGTGGGTTGTGCGGATAATAATCAAGCGTAGGTACAGTATTTATTGATTTTTCTCTCGGCACACATTCTTCTTTAATCTATAAGTAAGTAATACTTTCATTGTAACGTGTACTAGAGCATTTTCGTCAGAAGAATTCCATTCGCTTGTCATATCAAAACTACGGAAGCGGTCTAAATTTAAAAAAAAACGTTCTGATTGTCATGTTTCATTTTTTAGTGATCCTAATTATATTGATGAGTGTAAACATATTTTTGGAGGGTGTTTTTGAAGGAGGCCTTCTCCTGAAGAGGGTCCATGTATAGCAATAATTAGTACGTAGATATTTAATAATATCATGAAGAATACCAATAAATATAAAATCAATTTCGATTAAAAATAAACCTAACTATGCAATCTAAATAGAATTATGAATAAATAAATAAAAAATATGAAAATGTTAGGAAAATTATGAACTTGATAATGTAGCATTAACATAATTATGAATTGTGCAATTTAATAATCCAAAGTGTATAATTATGCATGGAATTAAAGGCTTTTTCATTTTATTAACGTAAAAGTATCAGAACAATATTTGCAGAAAAATACTTTCATAATATTCTGAATAAAGAGCAGAAATAACCAAAATTCCCACGTCTAATAAAACAAGGCAATGGAATTTATTTGGTGAAACGCCACTTAAAACTGTTATTGTTACTGAGTTTTACGCTCCTTTACTTTTTTTTTACTTTAGTTCAGAGATAATTGTTACCCACAGGATTAATTCATAGATAAATACATTTTCTGATTTCTTTCAAACTTAATTCATACGTAACGATAACGCTTGATAACGCTTGATAACGCTTTTATTTAAATTCTTCCGCGTGTGGGATTGATTGCCAAATCTCCAAAGTACCTAGCTTTCCTGGAGGTCCATCGGTTTGGCAGTTAAAACATTATTGACAAAGAATTCCACGCCATAAAACTCTAATCGAATAATTGGTTATTAGTCGAAAAGAAACGAACTAGTTTCAATTAAATATCCGCACAGAACCGGTAGTCCCACCGAATAATTGTTTGATACGGCAAGACTATTTTAATTTATATAGAAACTGTAACTGATCTGCTTGTTTCCTCTTTACGGGCTTATAGTTTTTTTTGCTATGTTATTGAGTATTTACCCACATAAAGTAATATCCAGGATATGTGTAAGAGCAGTGTTCATAAAACCGCGGCCATACATGCATTCGTAGCTAATAGCGCCCCCAGCATTCATATAATGACACAGGGTGCATACTAAAGTGCAATGACTTTTTCTAATTAAAATACTCAGTTATTGATGGCTGTGCAAGCCTGCCGTACTCGGGAAAACAAGTTCTATCGAGAAAATTGTGCTTAGGAATTATGTAACCTGTTTAGATCCAGGACTGGTTATAATTGAACCTATATACTATTTTCCCATAAAGTATGCAAATGTTCTATTAGCGTGTGAGAAAATATGCTGGCCTGACACTAGGAAATATGGTCCATTGTCATATTCAGCGACAGTTACTTTAGCATATTAAATCTGGGAAACTTTGGAATCTGTTTGTTGAACTGTAGGAACTGGTTATTGAAGCAAAAATACATTTTAAGTGTATTCTTGAATTTGTAAATTAATTTGGGTGTTAGTTTGATCTCTTTAGGGGTATTTTATGGCTCAGTTCCTTGTTGTATGATGATATACGACACACGTGTTAAGAACAATAAACTGCTGCCCGGCAGTTTCTCAATTAAGTAAACCAGTTCTGTTTTTTGCTCCGAGATTGCTCTTCATTACACGCTGGCTTGTTATGCCCAAAACCGAACGATTAAGAAGTTATTTACAGATTAAAAAACAAATTGCGGTTCGAAATAATTTATGAAAATCAAAAAATTTAACACTCTGTCGCTTGGTCTTGCTACATGACTTTAAAATATTTTGGTAAGTGTGTACTGTGTAATTATAATTTTTTGTCTTCTTATTTAATTATTATTCAGTTCACATTGTGACCATCAGTTTTATGTAAAATCAGATGGTCCGTGACACTGGCACAAGTTTATTAAAGCTAAAGTATAACAAATTGGCGCGATAAGGATCAGCCGGTACGGCACCGACGGCACGGGCGGCGACCGTTCCGCGCTCTCCATTACTCCCACGGATAGGGTTCCGCGAATAAATAACATAGTATGATGCAGTCCCATAAAATAATATTATTTAAACCTCCCACGATTTTTACCCATTTCGAGAGTAATAGATATTTTGTTTCTTTTGTTGATCTCATTCATTGCATTCAGCAGAGGCGTCCAAGTTGAAATATATTGTACTGACCTCATCTCGAGTCAAACCTTCAAGCAAGAATTAAATTGTCTTTGGTATTTGACTGGTTAGAAAACGGAGAGAGTGTGGGGGTTGCGAGGAAACGGTTGGGAGTTGACGGGAGTGATCGTCGGGCTTGAAAAAATGTTTTCTTAAGATTTTTATTTGCTTTTCTTTATAATAATAGTGGTGTATCCACAAAATTTTCCTTTTATAATTAATAATGTGCGGTGTGCATAATTGTGAATAACATATAGGAGGTGATCTATAGGAATTTTGCAGGGAGACGTTAGGAGATTTTCGTGAGTTTTCATGTAGACTAAGTCTACTTAAAAAGGTAAATATTGTAGTCCTACCGTTGTTGGAAACACTTATCTATAAGAAATCATGTTTACGAATAATTTGGTTTATGGTTTGAGAACAAGAAAATCGAACTAGTGATTTCTCATAGGTATTTTAATTTTTCGTATATGTCTTATCATTTAGAATAGAGAAGCTTGGGGATGAGTGTTCTGGTTGAGGATCTGAAAGACGAATGGAAGGGTGATAGTCGTTGTTTAGAAAGGGTTCCGTATGGTGTTTAATTTATTGTGAATGTTTGTTGTGTTTCTAGGTATAGTAATAGAGTAAGGAAAACTTTCGTAGTACAGGGAAACCTTAGTTGCATATTTAACCTTTCATTTTAATACATTTCACGCGGGAGCATGACCCTGAGAGCTCCGTCGCTTACTACGAGGGCTTCTAAGCGGTTTGGTGTCGCTGTCGGGAGAGTTCGGTTTGCGGCTGCGCGGCCTTGACATCTCGTCGGGACCCGAAGCTAAGTGTTGTCTTTTAGTGGTTATTCGATGGGTGCATCGTTGCACGTAGGGTAGTAATGCAGCTGGTTACGAATGACATTTGATGTCGTCATTTTTGACAACAAGGCTATTAGATCATTCGTAGCAAAGCTGTCCTTGTTAGAACATGTTTATTTGAATATTTTTCTTTGATTTTGATTTTTTTTTATTTACGAATATTTTCAAAATGTTTTGAGTTTCGAAATTTTATTTTTTGGGAGGAACAATTTATTTAAAAAAACAGAACAATTTTTAAAAAAATAAATTCTTAGAAGCAAATCATATTGAATTTAATAGTGATATACGCTGGTCGTCGGAAAACCAAACTAGTGATAAATTTCTTTGAATTATTTCACGGGATTATAATTCTATCGCGAAACTAATAATTATTTAAAGGTAAATAATTTTATTGTTCATTTGATATTCTTTTATAAATGTTTTTAATCAAGGGAATTCAAAGGTTTATTAATAATTCAAGACTGATCTAATTCTTTTGGATCTTGTGTACCTTTTAGGACTCCATGTCTAATCTTCAGTTTATTGGAAGAACCTTTCTAAATTTTCCCATGCTGTTTGGCTAAGATTATTTAGTTCTCTTTCGGCTCTTATATTGGGGTTTACAGTTTTGCTTGTGTCCTGACAATTTAAATTACAATTTATCTTTACCTTTCTCGTTTAATGCATCGGATATTATACATGTTTCTATTCGAGTCGAAGAGGGTTTAGTGTCTTGGTGAAAGTTATCAGCGGGTCACAGACGTCGATGACATCTTACCGCCACTAAACATCTTGGATTAAAATAGCAAGCAGAGACACTTCACACTGTACGCTCAGTTTCCATACAGACTGCACAGACTGCTTCAGTGTGTTAAAGGTTCAAGGTTAATAGCTTCAAAATTTATCTTGGGGAACCGGGGGTCGGATTTGAGTTGCGTCAAGAGTCGATCTCACCTCTGGTCGAAAGACGTTAGTTAGTTGAGGTGACTTGCTGGCTTGGTTTTTATGATCTCATGTCAGCAAGGATGCCTGCGAGTTTAGCTCGGCAACTGCTTTCTACTCCCGGCTCTCATGTCGGTTCGTGGGGACTCGACTAAGCGAAGCGAAAGCTGAGCGTGTGATATCGGGTGCCTTGACGGATTCGAAGGGGAGGAGACCTCCAACATTCTGGGTTTACTTTGATACCTGTCACACTGGATTGCAGAAAACACACACATTCCGTCGTCCTAAATATCCGAGGACACAAGAGGGGTAGTTTAGGTCAATAGTCTCTCCATCTAAATTATTAGGAAAAGAATTAAATCCTGTCTCTTGGAGTGACTATAATTTGTCGGGCCCTCTGCTCTCTTGGTTACGAGGACTTACTCAGACTGACTTGGCGACGTAATGGAAGCTCTCCCCAGACAAGTTCGGGACAGGCTGGCGGAGTGTGTCCAGCCTGGAGTCGAGCACACGAGCAAGAGCGGGGAGGGGCTCTGCTTTTACCAGACCACAAAACTTGTCGAATTTCCATAAACTGAAGTTCTCTAGACGTTTCTTTTCTTCAACTAATACAATTATTTGAATTCCCTTATTCTTGAATATCTCTTTAATCAGAAGAATCTGTTATCCCTCATTCTCGCCTTAGGAACCATGGGTTACTAAAACATTTAAAAAAAACCACACAACGTTACTACCACTATTTCGATTGGCAAATATCTTTTGTCTACCGGTCCGCCAAACAGATTAAATAAATTAATCTTTCTTTTATATTTTATAAGGCCTGCCCCCTGGGGTCAGCTCAATTGGTGCCGCGTGACCAGGATTCTAGGGTATTAAGCAGATTGAGGGGAAGAGATTTTGTGAATTAAGGGAGAGGCATTACTTTCGTTTCTCGAGATTTATGAATAGTGCAATTTGCAGGTTGAGGCACTTCACTATGCTAAAAGGAGGAAATAAAGCTTTCACTATTGCGATTGAGGGAAATATAGGATCAGGGAAGTCTACCTTATTAGAGAAATTGAAAGTGAATAAATTAGTAACAGTATTACCGGAGCCAGTACACAAGTGGCAAAACCTAGATGGGATTAATTTATTTCAATTGATGGTAGGAGAGCCTAAAAGGTGGGCGAGTGTATTCCAATCGTATGTCATGAGAACTTTGATAGATCACCATGTTGCGCAGGTGAATACTCCTATCAAAATAATGGAACGGTCCGTTTACAGTTCGAAGTATTGTTTCATGGGTGTACTTCTTGACAATGATATAATCCATCCGGTAGAGGTTCGAGTCCATGAAGAATGGATGCGTTTACTAAAGGACCATATGTCTATGAGTGTCGACTTGGGAATCTATATACGGACAAATCCGGAAGTTTCATTTCAGCGAACATTAAGTAGAGGAAGGTTGGAAGAAAGTTCGATTACACTAGGTTATCTCACACAGTTACATAGTAAGCATGAAGATTGGTTTTTGGGAGATAAATGGCAGGATTCTTTTCAGAGTATCAGAATTATAGATGGTAATTGTGAACCAGAAGCGATCGTTAATCAATATCGAGATATTGAAAGGGAAATAATAGCCACTTGGGAGACTAAGAATTAGATTTTTTTTATCATAGCCAAACTTTATTCCAGAGTTACAATTATGAGCAAGAAGAGCCGAATTAACCGAAAGACATCGCCACTGGCCGAGGAAATGAATGCTACGCATGAATCAGAAGGCCGTAAAAGGACTGTCGTCGGGCAAGCAGGTGCCTTGTCTTTGATGATTAGAACATTGCGGTCGACCATTGGGAGACTGAATTTGAGAGTGACAGAATTGCAGAACCAAGTCCAAGGTGGCCAGGTGAGTCTAGAATCTAGCTTAGAAAAGCCTCAGGTTGCTACTTGCTCTTTTATTGATGGAAGATTTGATCGTCCCAAATTTCCCGGAAGGGGAGATATTCACCCTGTCTCTTTTATAGAAGACTTATTTGCATATTTACGAAGAATCCCCACAAGAGAACATGTCATAGATAATATAATAGGATGTTTGGAGGGGGATGTTAGAAGATGGGCCAGAATTTATAGGGAACGTTGGAATACGGAAGAGGACTTCAAGTCAGATTTTATGGACACTTACTGGGGAGAGCCAGAACAGAATTTACTGCGAAGAAATATTGTATGTGGAGTGTGGGAAAAAGATAAGAACAAATCCATGATGGGGTATTTTATATCATTAGCAGGGCAGGCCAAAATGTTAAGTACGCCTATTCTGGAAGGTCAATTAGTTGATGATTTAATGCATCATTTCCCAAGGGAGGTCCAATATGCTTGGAGGATGAGGAAGGGAACGACTATTATTGAAGGAACAGAATTTTTAAGAGATTTGGATGATGTTGATAAGCAAAATCGTTACGTAGAGAATCGAGGTAACGGGCAGACGTCGTTTGGAACGAAACGTGCCACGACCGAATTGGGAAAACCGAAATTCACAAATAAAAGACCTAAGGTTGTTGCGAGGCTTGACGTGGAAGAAGAAGAAGATTTTGGTGGAACTGAAGACAATAACAATGATTTAAACTAGTTGAAGCTGATTCTAAGGACCCGAAATTAGCTTACAGGAAGAAGGGCATATATTGTAACATCCCTTTGCGGATAATGTTGAAAAATGGGTGGAAACCAGGAATAGGATTAGGGAAAGACGGACATGGAAATTTATATCCCATATCGGCTAATAAGACTTGGTCAAATTTTGGTAGATGTGGTTTTGGGGATGAGAATAGAGTTCAGAATAAGGAAGTTAAGTTGAATTTAGATGCTATTCCAAATCTTTCCCCAAGTTTATTAGATCGGCCACGTGTTTCTGAGTTTTTACAAACTTTTGTTGCGGCATCCTTGTTTGATGAAGAGGTATGTTTTGATGAGGGTTCTCGCAAGGTTAGAGCGGAGATTGTTATTGAGATATTAGGGAATACAATAAATGGGTTGATAGATACTGGGAGTGAAGTGAGTTGTATTTCAGAAGAGCTTTATGAATCTTTACAAATTACTAAAGGTACAAGATTTCCATCATTACCAGTGAAACCTATACAGATTAGAGGAGCAGTAGGGCAGAAAAGTTTGAAAATACAGCAGCTAACATCTGTTGAGTTAAAAATTCAGGGGATAAGTTTCGATACTGGATTATTGGTAGTTCCAAAATTGACAGTGCCGGTGATATTAGGCTTTGACTGGTTACTTTCTCATGATGCTGTTATTAATTTGCGAGATCCTAAGTCTTTAATTCTGTCAGGTAATGGGGAAGAAGTTAATGTACCGTTTATTGATGAAAGTCAAGAGAGTGTAGATGTTAGAACTCTACGAGTCGGTCAGGATGATAAAAGGGATTCCACTGTGAAGAGTGAGGATTTTCTGGATAGGCTTAATGTGGGAGTAAAATTGAATGATAGTATGAGGATGGATTTAAAGCAAGTTTTAGAGAGTCATAAGATAGTATTCACGAAGCAAATTGGTAGGGCAAATTGTTATGTTCATCATATAGAAATGTCTGAACACACTCCGCGAATAAATAGATCCTATCCGATTCCGTATGCTTATCGTAATAAGATTGATGAAAAATTAAATGAGATGGTAGAGTTGGGGATTATTTCTAGAGGGGCGACTCCTTATAGTAGTCCTTTAACATATACAAGCAAACCTGATGGGTCTATTCGTATTTTACTTGATGCTAGAGAAATTAACAAGTACATGGTGGCAGAGTCAGAGGCCCCACCAATGCAGATAGATGTTTTAAATGCATTTCATGGTGTAAAATTTATAACTATCGTAGATTTAAACAATGCGTATTTTCAAATTCCTATATCAAAAGAGAGTAGGCAGTATACCGGGTTTACTGTGAATGGGAGGTCCTATATGTATAATGTTTTGCCACAAGGTCTGAAGACGTCTGTGGGAAGTTTTAGTCGGGCGATGGATGTAGTGTTGGGGCCAGGAGTTAGAAGTTTTTGTGTAAATTATTTAGATGATTTGGCAATATTAACGAAAGGGAGTTGGGAAGAACATTTGGAGCAATTAGACAAGGTCCTAGAACGATTAGAGAATGCGGGTTTGACTTGTAATTTAGAGAAGTGTAAGTTTGCTTGTCGGGAAGTGAAAATGTTAGGACATATAGTTTCTACTGAAGGGATTCGGACTGATCCAAATAAAGTCAAGTCGATTCAAGAGTTTCCAACTCTGAAAAAGGTGAAGCATGTGCGAGCATTTTTAGGGTTATGTAATTACTACCGGAGATTTATTCCAAATTATAGTACTTTGATTATACCTTTGACAAGATTGTTAAAAAAGGAACAAGTTTGGTATTGGGATGAGGAGTTAGATACGGCATTTAAGAATTTGAAATAGGAGTTTTCTACAACTATTATGTTGTCACATCCAGATGTAAATAAAGTTTATTATTTGCAGACGGATAGTTCAGGGGTAGGAATTGCGGGAGAGTTATATCAATATGACGATGAGGGTAATAAACGGATTTTGAGTTTTTGTGGAAGGTCGTTGAGAGGATCAGAATTGAGGTGGACAGTTACAGAACAAGAATTTTGGGCAGTAATTTATGGGGTTAAGAAGTTTGAGACTTATTTAAGGGGGGCGGAATTAATTATTAGGACTGATCATAAAGCTTTAGTGTTTGTAAAGAACATTAAATTATTTAATAGTCGGATTACAAGATGGATATTGTATTTAGAACAGTTTAATTACACAATAGAGCATGTTAGGGGGGTCGAAAATGGGGGAGTGGACGTTTTGTCTAGATTTCCAAGGGATGGGGACATTCAAGAAGGGAAAACTTGGTGTCCATCGATAATGTATATGGGGGTGCAGAATAATACTGAATTAGAATCTAAATTAGAACAGATGGTTCAGTTTCAGGATATGGATAATGTAGCAAAAGGCATTAAGGAACGCGTGCTAGGGCAAGTGGAAGGAGGAAGTCGATTGTCCAGAATAGCGATGCGTTGTTCAGTTGTCGATGGTGTGCTTTATTTTAGAAAACATGTCAATGATGTTGAAGTTTTATATTTACCAGAAGCTTTGCAAGCTGAGGTGTGTAGACAAGTTCATTTGGAGTTAGGGCATTTGGGGATTTATAAAATGATGAAATATCTAAAACAAAGATTTTATTGGCTTGGAATGAAGAGAATGGTAGAGAAGTTTGTTAGGTGTTGTCATATTTGCCAATTATCCAAAGTGGATAATGTTAAGTATGTGGGGGCGTGTAATGCTATTGTAACGGAGAATCCAGGGGATTTAGTTATGGCAGACCTTTATGGACCCTTACCAGCGTCTAGGGGGGGAATAACATACATATTCGTAATACAAGATTCTTTTACTAAATACATTAAATTATATGGGTTGAGGGTGGCAACAGCGAAAGCGGTTATGGTTAGGATGCAAAATTTTGCATTAACAATAAAGCCGAAAACTGTAATGACTGATAATGGAAAACAATTTATAGGGAATACATGGAAATTAGGATTACGGAATATGGGAGTTAGGGCTATATATACAACTATTAGGAACCCTAGGCCAAATACGACGGAACGTGTTAATAAAGAGTTGGGAAAATTCTTTAGGATTTATTGTCATGAAAGGCATAGAAATTGGGGTTTATGGTTAGAGAAGATTGAGGAGTTGTATAACAATACATTTCATTTAAGTACGGGGTTTACACCTAATGAAGTTCTTTTTGGTAGAGTGACTCATTTATCAATAGATACCCATTTGCCTTATCTTGTACGTAGTAGGGATATAGGAGAGATTCGGGAGCAAGCTAGGGTTAATTTACAATTGGCTAGTCAACAGAGAAAGACTAGGTTTGATTTAACTCATAAATTAATTCAGTATCAGGTTGGAGATTTGGTTAAGTTGCGAAGATTGAATAAGTCTGACTCTATGAGTGGAGTTACTCGGAAGTTTGATTTAACTTATGAAGGTCCATACAGGGTAGCAGCAAGACAGTTTGATAATGTTTATGTTTTGGTACACCCCGAAACTTTGCAAGAGAAGGGGATGTTCAATGCAATACATTTAGCACGATATTATGTTTAATCAGGAAAATGAAGTTAGAGGTTGGGGAATTAGAAATTTTATAGGGACGTTGATGTCGGTTATGAATTTCCATGCAGAAGCATTAGTGAGTGTTATGTGGGGTAGGATTAATTCGGAGTAATTTTGCTTTGGAATATATTTGAGTATTAGATTATATGGTATTTGGTGTTTAGTTCAATATTATAAGGCTTTGGAAATATTAATAAAGTATTTGCTTACTGGCTAGTGGTTTTGAATTCATATTTGGTAATGGAGGTTTAATTTAGGAGAGGGGGGGGGAAAGATGTAGCATAGGGGAAAAAGGATTGGGGGGGGAAGAAAGATAAATTAAGTTAGGGGACTCCTTAAATAGTTTTTGGGGTTCGGTTGGTGAATTGGTTATGAAATTTAACTCTTGTTTGGGATTGATTGGAGACAAGGAGTTGGAATAAGAAGGTTAAATCTTGGCTCCGTTGAATATCGTCAAGATTTAGGGGGGGATTGTACTGACCTCATCTCGAGTCAAACCTTCAAGCAAGAATTAAATTGTCTTTGGTATTTGACTGGTTAGAAAACGGAGAGAGTGTGGGGGTTGCGAGGAAACGGTTGGGAGTTGACGGGAGTGATCGTCGGGCTTGAAAAAATGTTTTCTTAAGATTTTTATTTGCTTTTCTTTATAATAATAGTGGTGTATCCACAAAATTTTCCTTTTATAATTAATAATGTGCGGTGTGCATAATTGTGAATAACATATAGGAGGTGATCTATAGGAATTTTGCAGGGAGACGTTAGGAGATTTTCGTGAGTTTTCATGTAGACTAAGTCTACTTAAAAAGGTAAATATTGTAGTCCTACCGTTGTTGGAAACACTTATCTATAAGAAATCATGTTTACGAATAATTTGGTTTATGGTTTGAGAACAAGAAAATCGAACTAGTGATTTCTCATAGGTATTTTAATTTTTCGTATATGTCTTATCATTTAGAATAGAGAAGCTTGGGGATGAGTGTTCTGGTTGAGGATCTGAAAGACGAATGGAAGGGTGATAGTCGTTGTTTAGAAAGGGTTCCGTATGGTGTTTAATTTATTGTGAATGTTTGTTGTGTTTCTAGGTATAGTAATAGAGTAAGGAAAACTTTCGTAGTACAGGGAAACCTTAGTTGCATATTTAACCTTTCATTTTAATACATTTCACGCGGGAGCATGACCCTGAGAGCTCCGTCGCTTACTACGAGGGCTTCTAAGCGGTTTGGTGTCGCTGTCGGGAGAGTTCGGTTTGCGGCTGCGCGGCCTTGACATCTCGTCGGGACCCGAAGCTAAGTGTTGTCTTTTAGTGGTTATTCGATGGGTGCATCGTTGCACGTAGGGTAGTAATGCAGCTGGTTACGAATGACATTTGATGTCGTCATTTTCAAAATATTTTGAATTATGGAAGATGTCATTGCAATTTTGACAACAAGGCTATTAGATCATTCGTAGCAAAGCTGTCCTTGTTAGAACATGTTTATTTGAATATTTTTCTTTGATTTTGATTTTTTTTTATTTACGAATATTTTCAAAATGTTTTGAGTTTCGAAATTTTATTTTTTGGGAGGAACAATTTATTTAAAAAAACAGAACAATTTTTAAAAAAATAAATTCTTAGAAGCAAATCATATTGAATTTAATAGTGATATACGCTGGTCGTCGGAAAACCAAACTAGTGATAAATTTCTTTGAATTATTTCACGGGATTATAATTCTATCGCGAAACTAATAATTATTTAAAGGTAAATAATTTTATTGTTCATTTGATATTCTTTTATAAATGTTTTTAATCAAGGGAATTCAAAGGTTTATTAATAATTCAAGACTGATCTAATTCTTTTGGATCTTGTGTACCTTTTAGGACTCCATGTCTAATCTTCAGTTTATTGGAAGAACCTTTCTAAATTTTCCCATGCTGTTTGGCTAAGATTATTTAGTTCTCTTTCGGCTCTTATATTGGGGTTTACAGTTTTGCTTGTGTCCTGGCAATTTAAATTACAATTTATCTTTACCTTTCTCGTTTAATGCATCGGATATTATACATGTTTCTATTCGAGTCGAAGAGGGTTTAGTGTCTTGGTGAAAGTTATCAGCGGGTCACAGACGTCGATGACATCTTACCGCCACTAAACATCTTGGATTAAAATAGCAAGCAGAGACACTTCACACTGTACGCTCAGTTTCCATACAGACTGCACAGACTGCTTCAGTGTGTTAAAGGTTCAAGGTTAATAGCTTCAAAATTTATCTTGGGGAACCGGGGGTCGGATTTGAGTTGCGTCAAGAGTCGATCTCACCTCTGGTCGAAAGACGTTAGTTAGTTGAGGTGACTTGCTGGCTTGGTTTTTATGATCTCATGTCAGCAAGGATGCCTGCGAGTTTAGCTCGGCAACTGCTTTCTACTCCCGGCTCTCATGTCGGTTCGTGGGGACTCGACTAAGCGAAGCGAAAGCTGAGCGTGTGATATCGGGTGCCTTGACGGATTCGAAGGGGAGGAGACCTCCAACATTCTGGGTTTACTTTGATACCTGTCACACTGGATTGCAGAAAACACACACATTCCGTCGTCCTAAATATCCGAGGACACAAGAGGGGTAGTTTAGGTCAATAGTCTCTCCATCTAAATTATTAGGAAAAGAATTAAATCCTGTCTCTTGGAGTGACTATAATTTGTCGGGCCCTCTGCTCTCTTGGTTACGAGGACTTACTCAGACTGACTTGGCGACGTAATGGAAGCTCTCCCCAGACAAGTTCGGGACAGGCTGGCGGAGTGTGTCCAGCCTGGAGTCGAGCACACGAGCAAGAGCGGGGAGGGGCTCTGCTTTTACCAGACCACAAAACTTGTCGAATTTCCATAAACTGAAGTTCTCTAGACGTTTCTTTTCTTCAACTAATACAATTATTTGAATTCCCTTATTCTTGAATATCTCTTTAATCAGAAGAATCTGTTATCCCTCATTCTCGCCTTAGGAACCATGGGTTACTAAAACATTTAAAAAAAACCACACAACGTTACTACCACTATTTCGATTGGCAAATATCTTTTGTCTACCGGTCCGCCAAACAGATTAAATAAATTAATCTTTCTTTTATATTTTATAAGGCCTGCCCCCTGGGGTCAGCACAATACCTACTTAAAAAAATTAAAATAAGAATAATCAATGCTGGTTAATACCAAAAATGTAGTTTTTATGTATTTATGTAGACATCACTGAGATTCGTAGAACTACATCGTTTCACACAAGTAAAGGTACCCTATCCCACGTTATATTGTCATATTGTGTTTATGGATTTTAAGTAACAGACATACTCATATAAGTATGATGAAATGTTAAAGACAAAAAAATGTTCCAATGATATTACCAGTACAAATACGTTTGAAGTTGAGAGGTACGATCCCCATCTCGCGCTTGGCCGATTTTTGTAACACGATAATCTGTGTGATGCTAGTCACGAGCGCAGAATAAATCGGAATCAATAACTTCTGCCGATATTGATTCGTAATAGAATATAGCCACCGGGTTATCGTGTTTGCGATTGCAAGGCACACTTCTCTACCACGTCATAGAAACTCGTGACGAATCGTGATCTCGAAAAATTTATTCTCGTTTGCAGTTCTTTGCAAAAAAAGTTAGATCAAATCAAATAAATGCTTTCTAAGTAGTAACAGCCTCATTTCTTTATTTGGTTATATCTAAAATATAATACATTTTATGATAGCATTTTTTTGTTATTTCCTAGAATGTTTTAAATTTAAATAATAAGAATTACACATAAAACAAACTGTATTATTCGTCAAGCTGGCGAATATATTTAGTAGATTTAATAAATTATATTTTATGAAAACGTGATTGAACTTTTATGATTAATGATATCTAAAGCGTCTTATTTCTAATTTAATTTCGATCATTATCCGGCTTAACTACAAAGTAACAATATAACAATGCGTCCGTGCCTATTGTGTACGATTATACAAATTGTTAACCAGCTTCATTAGGTATGACAAAAACGCTTCTTGCCGACATCCGATAAACTTATTCTAATGCAGCCCATATTACGGAGGCGCAGGAAACGCTCCGTCATTAGGTCCACACGCAGGCATTACCGACGCAGCCTTTAAGATTAGCCATTATTTCCACACAACTTACGACACCTAATCATTTTGTCTATTAAAATAATGTTTGGACCGAGATTTATAGTCTGATATCGCAAAAACTCTCTAATAGCTTATAATTTCGGTAAATTTGCTTTGAAATCGTAGAGCCAGTGCGTTGATTCGGTTTCAAGGTTATTAAGGTTAAAGGCAGTGGTATACAAATTATGGCCTTCTGATAGATATCGTGCCTGGCTCTATCGTCTGTCATAATTACTTTTAGTCATAATGTGTTAGGTCATAATTATCGCAAGTCATAACTTTTTTTTACTGTGGGTATTTTTGCAGGTTTTTTATAAAACAAACCTAGCCTAACCTGTTTTATCTACACGTGACATATTTAAGGAATTCTGAAAAGTTTACGGCTCTCGCGATATAAAAATTGCAACTTAGTACGAATAATTATGTCAAAAAAGTTATTATGTCCAAAAAAATGGGAAATCATCTCTACGTGCCTATCATGAATTTGTTTCTAAAACATCACTTGACCGGTTGTCTTAATTATCACTTAAATGTTAACTAAAGAGGCTGTTTTAATTATCACCTGCTGTATTGCTTGATTGATTACATGGATTATTATTGGTAGGTACGGGCAAATTGATCGCGAAATGTTAATGGTATTAAAAGTAAAACAGCCCATGCATTATCTATGTATCCGGCCGGGCGTGTGACCCGGCACGTAGCTCGCTGCCCACTGTTATTGCTCCTCATTGCTGTTATTATTGCTTTACAACTTTCGTCCGCAAATTATGACTTGGAAAAAAATATTATGGTTCAATATCATGTTTTAAATCGTTTGCCTCGTTTCATTGGAACAAGAATCGCGATATCCTTCAGTTGCGCGTTGATGTCTTATATTTGCCTAAACATATCACATAGGAAAAATAATGATCATTTATTTTTATGAAGTCTTTATTTAATATAATTATTATGTTGATACTTGTACTCGTATACAATTAAATACACCTCTTCTAAAACACTACTTTAAAAGCTTAAGAGTTTGATTGAAATTTTGTGAACCGTAGTGTTTCGGTCTTGGAATCAGATTAAAAGAGGAGTCAAAATCAAGATAAATAAAATTACTAGCATAGAGTTATTTATTCTACCCTTTAAGATTGGCAACGCATTCGATTTTGAGACTGCAAGTAAAGGCCACTTTCCATCGGGTGGCTTTCCCATGTCATAAAAAGCACCAAGATACCATGCATTTATTTATGCAGAATAACCATACCCACTTGGCCAGTTGTCACGTTCAAATGCGAGTTTCTGGATTCGCGACCAGATCACGTGCTGCGACGCAATCGCATTTACGTGGATGTTGGCAACTGGCTAGTGCTTCGTGGTTCGTAGAATTCGAGTGCATCGAATGCAGAATTTCTCGAACATCAGAGAGCATGAAAATATCTTGGAAGATTAGCTTTTTTCAAGTGCTATATTTTTTGTTTTTGATTGAAGGACACAAAACAAAGAAAAAGCTAAATATACTTAATATTTACTGACACATTATTGTGTGAATAAATATTAAGTATATTTAGCCTTGACTGTAATTTGTGCTGTGGATTTATATCCAAATTACAATCAAGGCTTATTTCAGACATAATTACAAATTATGGACCAATTACGGATTTTCATTATTTTAACAAATGATTTATAAAATACACCAAACATTACGAAAACTTTAAATATGATAACATTAAGTATTACACAAAGTTAAACAGGGATTTCAAATATGAAGAAACTAAAGTAGCCTGAACCAAAATAGTTAAGGGTGTTTCAAATTATTGTTTGGTATTTGGAATCTACGTTTACTTATGTTTAGGATTTAGACTTTACGTGTAAAGTGTATGTAGGCATGTGTGTAAGTAAACCCTTTACTGTACAAACAAAAGAGATAACAATTACAAAAAATGTTATAAACCGAGCAACAATGTACAAAGGCGAACTTATCCCTCAAGGGTCTCTTCTTGTTGTAACTAATATGAAATTAAGTTTGTAAGTTATATTATAATTATAAAGAACGGCAACTTAGTAGTTACTCTCATTGATTAGTTGATTACTAATTAATTCTAGATAAAATTCAAGACGAGTTTTCATTAACATTCGTAATACAATTCCAGAATATGGAAATCTGGTATGTGTAATGTTAGAATTATTACCGTGAATGTTTTTTAAATACACGAATCGTACCTAGATGATCAAATTTCCTGTTTCTGAGTACCCAGGCACAATCGACCATGAATGGTGCCAGTGTGCCGGCTAGCAGTACTTGTAATTATTTCAATGACATGAACGTTCTACCTGTCACGGGAAGGCATGGGTCGCGCATGCGCTTTAGAGCCTTCGCCGTGGCAATCGAAAGTTTAATCCCGCTACATTCACAGAAGTTCCTTTGTTCATGGAGGCGATTTAGCTTCTTTAAATATAAATGTTAAAGCAACAAAAAATCTAGCCTTCTTTTTGGCGTTAAAAAGTTGGCTTCTTCCATAATAAACAAGCGAGTGATTTTTGACAATAGTCTAAGTTAGAGAAATTCAATTTAACGAGCCATACCATTTCAAGGGCCTTATTATTAAAGTAATCTCGTCTAAGATGCCTGTATCTAATTTTAATGAATGGCTTTTTCTCCTGTTAAGATGTATTTCGCATCTAAAGATATTTATACACACTCCTTATGGAGTTATTAGAGATATAGGTTCATGGATATCACACGCGAGGATAATTGTTTGGTAAAAGAGTATTTATTCTTGTTAACCCCATGCGCTTTTCTCAAAATGAAAATTTTCCATGAGTTGATGTTTACTTTGACGTACATCTTGAGAGGGCGTCTCAGCCAAGATACGTCTATCATTACGGCCCAAAGCAGATCATCTGTCACTTAAACCATGATTGAATTAAGGCCCGCGATAATCTATTCATAAGGTATCCTTAATCCCCACTTCCCACGGGAATAGAAAAAATAGTCCATGAAATCCGCAAAGGTAACGAGTTTATAGTTGGTCGAGCTACATCAGCTTCCGCTAATAAGGCCACATATTGCCGCGATTGCTATCATTTCCGCTCGGCTTTCCTTCTAACTCGACGCAGCAGGCAGAATAATTAACGTCGATACGAGCGAATTGCGAAAATGTAAGATCCAGACATTTGATGTTGAAACGACGCAATTAGGATGCATGTAAAACTGAAGTTGTAGCTGTGAATCTAATGCTCGTTTATTTTTAAAGTACGATTAAATATAAAGTAAAATTAAAACATCGGAAGCCGTAACTAGTTGTAATATAAACATAAAAACACCATGTAAAAGTTAACAAAGACACGTTTACCAACATACCTAATTGCAACCAGCGAGGCGTTACGAACACTACAAAAAATATTTATCGCCCATTATCAAGATTGTTACATTGATAAGCACACAAATGTTCCGAAGCTCAATCCATGTTCATGAGTCCTTGTCAAAATAATGTTTTTTAAGTCACGCTGGCTGTACTTTGGAATCGCATTGTCATCGAACTACTCGTCGAAAAAAGTCTATGTTGACGAAGAGCTTGTCGCTAGTAACCCCAGGTTTACTTTTTACTTTGTTTACGTAAAGTTAAGGACTGAAGAACTGAAGGTAAGGACTTCATATCTAAACAAAGCCTATGCTACTGATATTAATATAAACTAGCTGTTGCCTGTGACTTTGTCCTCGTATAAATCGTTTGTCGCAGGCTAAAGTACCTTATGTCTTGTACTATTACTTATTCTGTGCTTATGTCCTTCGTCGGGGTTTAAACTGTCTTCATACCACATCGAAATTGGATCAGCGTTTTAGCCATGAATTTATATTATTAGTATGGATGTAAAAGTTTTAGGGGATGTTGATCTTTGTGTGTTTCAATCAACCCTAACGACTAAACGGATTTGAAGTTATGACACATAGATAATAATCCTTATAATGAAAACTGGTTGATACATAGAATACTTGTAATCTGTAAAATTTCATAATTCCCGGGGGAAAGCAATAAAAGTTGCGAATGGAGTCGTAGGTAAAAGCTATTATTTATAATAATTAGTTAATAAGTGTTGTTCTGTACGAGATGGCGGAATGCGACTGATACCACTAAAAGCTCGACTTCAAGTGTCGAAAGCCTACATATCACGTACGTTTTAGCGCCGCACGTGACCAATTTTGTGTCGAATTCGGTGTAAAGGCCGCAATCATGGCTTATTGTATGCGATGATTGTAGGTATTTTTGTCCGTACGTGATGCACACGTTTGAATCTTTATAAGAATGGTCGTGTTGCAACTATTTAGAAATTTTATATTGGACTGACGGCCCGCAAGTTTGTCCGTGTGGAAACTTTTGTTTACGTCTCTTTTCTACGCCAATTTCCGTTATTTTTTTTTATTTTTTTATTTTATAGCGCTATCAGCTGTTTAGTGTTATGAAACTTGCTCTCACATCTAACGTTGTTTTTTTTTCTTCTTTATGTAACATGAAGAAATGAACGCCGGAGGGGATTAATAACTTACAATTATAGGAACTGTACGTATCTGCCAAATCTCATCAAAATCAGATATAATTGACTACCTAGCTAATTGTAAGTCGTGGAAACGAAACAAACATACACACGGAAATACTTTCGAATTGACATGTAATATACCTGTTGCGGGCTGGTAGCGCCGTGATTAGACCCTGGAGCGATTTAGTGGTTATAAATCAAGTTCCGCGTAAAGTGCGCCAACTTCCCGTGGCAGGAATGCAGCGAACGCGCATCGGCCCGACTTATGCAAATTGCGCGCGATCCTGGGATGTTGCGCGCATGGCGACCGCTAAATCAGAGCTGCACAACCTTTGGCGAACACTTCCTGCACCATCAATAACCAACGCTCCGCTTGTGCAGATCATAAAACGTTGTGATTTACCACCTGCTTTAATATGGATGGCCGAATAGGCCGTATAGGGGCACTCGGAAATATTGGCAGTAACGTTAGATGAAAATTTTATAGATTTTGGTCCTTACATGTGATGTGACCCCAATAAACTGTCTTGTCCTTGAAGAGAATAGAGAGAATATTTTACCAGTAGTCGCCGTACAGACACCTCGCGAATCTCGCGATGCCCCATCTAACTTCGTAACCCTTTTCGTCTTTCTTGCCTTTTGTAAACTACAAAATTTAACCTCACCAAATATCTCTGAAATTTAATATTGTAATTATGTCGAAAAACACTTCAAGGTATAATACTTATCATGACCCTTAGTTTGTTCCTATATTTGAGTAGGAAATATTCGTGTCATGTTCATAGACTTAGCCTTAGTTGGGGACCAGCGCTTTAAATCAATTACGGCTTAGATGGTGGGTGTACCTATCACGGCGCGAGTGGGAGGCTGCAGTCTAGATGCCGTGCTTAGCTAACTGCTATACCTGTGTGCACTTCGTTACACTAACAGATTGTATCGTCGAGGGGGCAATCAATTGTGCGCTGCGTGGTCGCTTCAATTGTATTTATTTTTGCGCTTTTGTTTGTAGAAAGTTCTTAGCAAACTCGCAATTAAATTTACATAATATGCGAGGTTGTTTAGATTGTATTAAAACCGTAAATAAATAAAATACATAGAACAAACTTGTTTGATAGCTGCAACTCTAAATTAGACCAACCGATTCTTATGTAAGTAACGTAAGAACCACAGAATACAAGCTTTAAAAAAAGGGAATTGAAATGAGATCCCCCATTCGGGCTGACGATGAACAGACAGAATAAGGTTTCAAACTCACCTCTTAGTTTTCTCTACTACTTATAACTGTTTAACTCTGAGTAGACGGTGGTCTAATGTAAACGAATTCTCCGCAGTAAAAAAGACAATTTTTACACAAGTATCCGGAACATTGAAAGATGAGCTCCTGCGGGCAGCAATATACGATTCAGAGCCGATTTACGTCGTGTGAACAAATTGTATCGTCAATTATAATAGCAGCAAAAAATGTTAATGTACCGCGCGAACGAAAATAAAACAAGTCCCACATGATATTCCGAAAACTGCGTGGTGTCACGCAATTATGCTTTTGCAAGCAGCCAACTTAAATTGAGTTCTTGTGCCTGCATTTTTAGGGATCCCTGGGAAAAATTGAAACTTTTAAGGTCTGTCATGATTAGCCACCTTTATTACTTTTTACTGTTAAATATTTTATAGTACCTATCCTTATTGAATTTTTAATTGTGAGCAGGATTACAAGCAACGAAAAAAAACGCGGCCATTTATGGTTTTGGAGAAAACGTAAAATTATTGGCAATTGTTATCGAAAGTTAAATTTACATTGGAATCTCTAATTTTTTTTTACCTCTTATGTTCGAAATTACTGAAGGCCTAAAAAAAAGGTTTTGAATTCTGGTGATAAAATATTTAGATAGGTACTTTATACACACATAGGATCTCATCTATTAAATTTAAACAATAACTTTATTATTTTTAAATACATATGAACAGGTGGCGGAACCATCGCCGCGTGCGGGTCGGCATACAATTAGCCACATTTTTTTTATTTAAATTGCAATGCTATTTTAACGACTTTCCTCGTTCGAATCTTGGTATTTTTGCGTTGATGACCAATACCGTTCAATTTTGGCAATTATTTTGGTAGTAATTTGCGAGACGGTAATGATTATAAAATTTTATAAATTTCACATACAGTTAAAACATCAAAAAACTTAAGTAGTGAGGTACGGTTATTTTCTTACAGTAATACATAAAGTTAAACTTAAGTAAATTTAAATAAAAACAATATTTACTAAAGTTCGTATTTAATTGACTTTAAAAGTGGTAATTATAAAAATACTTACTTTACATCCTGTATAGCAAAATTAACTTCACGATTATATTTACCTGCCTACCTTTACGATATTTTATGAACAAAATAAATGTGTTTTTCTATTAAAGTCAGTTAGTGTGTGTTAGTGCATGGCAATTAAATATTTATAGTCCTTGGGAAGGGGCTACGCACACTCACCGTCATGTGGGTTGCTCCGATTATTGCGACGATCCCACGGCAACAGGAGGCCCAGCCAAGATGCATTACGCTAACTAGCGTTTATATTCGTTTTGTTTTTAAATTGGTTTAAAAACAAAACGAATATAAACGCTAGTTAGCGTAACACAGCTGGCAGATCACGTGACTTTTCGTATCACGTCATCTACCAGTGACGCAATTGGTTTAAAAACGAAACGAATAGAAACGCTCTATTTAGCGTTCTGCATCTTGGCAGGGCCACCAATATGCCTCTATGTCCAGAGGATTTATTCTCTTAAATCGGCTTCTTGTCGGATGGTCGAACCAGCGAGTTAAGTTACCTAATTGAGAAAGCACGCCCTAAAATGTTGTTTGTACGCTCTGTCGTCGGAACAACAAAGGGTGGATTTGACCAAACTCGAATAAATACGCGAAAAACTATACTAGAAACCATGAGAAAAATTTAATTACTTAAAGGACTGTTAAAAATATATACAATAAAATATACCTAAAATTAACTTAAAACTACACTAATCTAATAAACCGCTGCCAGTGGGCATCGTTCCTAAAATGCTGGCAGCATTGCCACGTTGAATGGCAATGCTTAATCTTTGTGCCAAATAAAGGCCAGCATTTAGGTCACGAGATGTGTCGACCAGGCGCTTGGAAAGATCTTTAAAAAATTTATGAGCTCCTGGTCCCCACGGTCCTAAAGTTTCGACCCCAAAAGGCTCAAATACGTAGCTTCTATCGAGCTGACTGTACTTGCGCCTTTTCAGGGTCTCCGCTGATTCTGCCGCGGATCCAGCCTTAATTCTCGATCCGGGAAGGTGTGACGGCGCAAGGGTGTCCACGCAAGTAGCATCCCACACCAATGGCCGTCCCAACTTCCACGAAATAAGGGTCATCCCATCAGGTCTTTTACCATCGTCACGCATGAGACCATTTGGTTCCAAAATGGCCGCACAGTTGGCGCTGGTAAAAGCCCGGCGAATAATGTCATAGAAACTATATCTACTCCACAATTTTATTCTCGAGTAAACCATTGGACGTTTTTTCGATATATGGTATTACTAAGCTCGATTTGGTAGAGTAAATGATGAAGTAATGTATTACCCGGAAAAAAAAAATGCCGTGCAGCGGAACTACGTCAAAACTTCAGTCATGTCAACTTACTTGTATAACCCTTCAAGCGGCAAGAAAACTATAGGTAGTTTAAATTTGAATTTTGAGTTAATATCATAAAGTATTAATAGTTTTTTTGTTATACGGCTGCTTGCCACTCGAAGGGATAGTATTCTATAGGACTGGAAAATAACTGTCATTAGAAAATGAGTGTTGAATTAATTTGACAGCAGTGACTGAAAATGTGGACGCCATTAAATTATTCCCTGCGAAACGGCGGTATAGTAACTATTACCGAATAGGTTCACTGTTCTTAGAATTATCGTAGGCAAAACGTAAAACTGAGTTACTCTCGATAAGTGGCGATTTATCAAACAAAGGATAATATTTATTTTCGTTTGGGAGAATCCGTCCTTAAACTGCCAATTAATAATTCATCTGTCGTGTTGAAAAGTGAGCATGGCAGCTTCGGACGTGTTTCGGCTGATCCTGTGAAACTCGTGCAATCGGTGTCCCCTTCGTTCACAGACACTCATTTCATAGAACGTATCACTTCGCAGAATTTTCTTTTCATAGAAAACTATTTTCTGCTGAACCCGTGTTGATTTCAGTCTTAATGTGATTCACGTAGGTTAGGTTAGGTTAGACTTATAACACAAGATAACTGAAATCAACACGAGTACAGCAGAAAATAACTTTCTATGAAACAATAATTATGCGAAATGATACGTTCTATATGAAATGAATGTCGGTCATACAGGGTAAAACCGTGCAATCACATCGTAAATGTGAAGAAAAGCTTAAAGTTTGCTCAACATTTTATATGTTTTCCTGAAGTAAAGCATAACCACAGATTACATAAGATTTAATTCGAGTATAACTCTGAGCAACCATAAATCTGACGCGGGGCGCAGTATAACTTGATGTTGTTTTAATTTTCGCTATTAACACCCCAACCAGCAAAACAGTCGGATAAGAATTCCTTTAATCAACGTGTAGTCGAATAACAGCTGAGTTAAAGTTGTCAGAACACCAATATGTCGAATTTGGCAATTTTTACTAAATTGTGCAATAATTATATCGAAAAAACGTTTACAGCACTTCGTAATAGCACTTTTACTCTACCTTTGGAAAGATGCTGAGTTAAAGTGGCTACATTACTTTTACTCAGCAGTTTTGTTCTATAACAGTTATGTAAGAGCTATTGAGCTGCTAATTCACTGCGCTTGGGTGCTTTTATACGGCTATTACTCGACTCATTGTACCGTTTCTATAAAAACTGAGCACATTACTTTTACTCAGCATTTTTGTTCTATTAAAGTTATGTAACAGCTATTGAATTGCTAATTTGCTGGGATTGTTCGCTTTTATGCGGCTTTTACTCGAAACATTGTTCCGATTCTATAAAAGCTGAGTAAAAGCAATCTATTTACTTTTTAGCAACATTGTCGCTATTACAGGCTGCTTACGAGTATATGACAAGTCGAGACAAATTCTTTAATAGGACCTGAATTGCATAGAATGCTTTTAGTCGACTTTTACTCAGCTTAGAGCACTATAATAAGCATCAAAAAATATTTACAGCATAAATTCGTGGCAATTTTTACTAAATTGTGCAATAATTATATCGAATAAACGTTTACAGCACTTCGTAATAGCACTTTTACTCTACCTTTGGAAAGATGCTGAGTTAAAGTGGCTACATTACTTTTACTCAGCAGTTTTGTTCTACAACAGTTATGAAAGAGCTATGGAGTTGCTAATTCACTGCGCTTGGGTGCTTTTATACGGCTATTACTCGACTCATTGTGCCGTTTCTATAAAAGCTGAGCACATTACTTTTACTCGGCATTTTTGTTCTATTAAAGTTATGTAACAGCTATTGAATTGCTAATTTGCTGCGATTGGGCGCTTTTATGCGGCTTTTACTCGAAAGATTGTTCCGATTCTATAAAAGCTGAGTAAAAGCAATATATTTACTTTTTAGCAACATTGTCGCTATTACAGGCTGCTTATATGACAAGTCGTGTCAAATTCTTTAATAGGACCTGAGTTGCATAGAATAATTTTAGTCGACTTTTACTCAGCTTAAAGCAGTATAAGAAGCATCAAAAAATATTTACAGCACAAATTCGTCCATATTAGGTTGGTTTATTAACAAAGAAGTTCTTGGTGTATTATTAATTGTGATTGTGACAAAATGGATAAAAAAAATGGAAAGAAGTGGTGCTTTTCGTAAAAGAGTTAAAGAAACGTTAAAAGAGATGAAAGAAATTGCAAATTTCATCAACCTGATTTAACATCAATGTGTCAATCGTCAAGCGAAAACCGTACCGATGTTAGTGGTTCCGTAGACTCAAATTTTACACATAGTAACGATGATGGACGAAATTTAATTTTTTTAACTGAAACGAGTCGACAATACTTTTTTTTATTTTATACTTTTTAGTGATCATAATTATTATTATGCTGTTGTTTTCCCACTTCTCAATTAATAAGAAACTATAGAACATTTCAATCTCGCCGCAAGCAACGCCGTGGGAAAGTCATAGTCATATATTTAAACCTAAATATGCTTCGTCATAGTTGCTTAACTATCTTAATCGAAATATCTTGTCGCCACCCTTGAAATATATACCATTTAGGAGTTCCGGTGGCCATCTGTGGTCTTAATCATCAGTTCCACTTCACCAAATAATGCTTTCCAAGAGCAAATACACGAGTTACGATGAAAAATACCAAAATCGCTATAGGTGCGCCTATAAATTTTGAAGAGTTCCGTCGAGTCCTCATAGATCCCATCATCAGATCTTCAGTTTGATAAAAATGAGATCAAACTGAAAGCACCAGCTTTCAAATAAAAAAAGAATCATCAAAATCGGTTCACCCGGTCGAAAGTTCTGAGGTAACAAACATAAAAAAACAGACGAATTGAGAACCTCCTCCTTTTTTTGAAGTCGGTTAAAAAGGAAGTAAAATGCTCTACAAACAATTAAAACAACAACTTATGGAACCCTAAAATCTGTCTAATATGGCTGCATCATGTGCTGTAATTGTAATACAAACACCTTTATTCGAGTTATAGTCGTATAAATGAGCTGTAATAGAAATTGGATAGCAAAAATGGTTGGTCTTTCAAAATATTTTAAATAAATTATTTATAATTTATTTAAATTAAAGGAATTGAGGAGGCGCATAAATATATGTGAACGACGACCTCTGGTTTAATCAGTAAAATTATTTTCGCAACTTGTTCTATAATAATTAACGATACGTAAACAATATTTAAATTTTAAGAACTATTATGGTAAGGTATAAAAAACATTACTTACTTTTTTTTCTGTCTTGAACTTCTGTCAGATTCGATTCAACCCCGAATTGATGTCATAGAGAATTAGTATCGGATCATAGCAATCGGGTAGCAAAGCCAGTATAGAACAAATTTGCTGAGTAAAAGCAATTCGGTTGCTATTATAGAACAAATTTGTTGAGTAAAAGCTATTCGGTTGCTATTATAGAACATATTTGTTCAGTAAAAGCAATTCCGTTGCTATTTTAGAACAAAATTGCTGAGTAAAAGCTATTCGGCTGCTATTATAGAACAAATTTGTTCAGTAAAAGCAATTCCGTTGCTATTATAGAACAAATTTGCTGACAAAAGCAATTCGGTTGCTATTATAGAACAAAGTTGCTGAGTAAAAGCAATACAGTTGCTATTATAGAACGAATTTGCTGAGTAAAGGTAAACTTCTCCCTTTAATGGAACAAATCGTATATTTTTTTGCTTTTACTCAACGTTTATTGCACTTTTTTGCTTATTATACGGCAGTTACTCCACTCTTACAGGACTTTAGGCTGAATAAACTGCGCCTAATTCGGGTCGAGTAAACGTTTACAGCGCTTTTACTCGACTACCTACTTTTAGCATTTTTATAACATTGAAAGCAAAAATAGAAACGTGCTCACGACTGTAATAGCTCATCATTTTGCTGGTTGGGACGGGCATAAGCTATGCAGAACTGAAGGAAGGTGGGCAAACGTGATAAAGATATGATGAAACTAAGATAAAGTTAATTGATCAAAGCAACTGTATTTCATTTTGTAACAAGAAAAAGCGTTTACCCGATTACCCGTCGCACTCAGAGATATTTTAGAGACAGAATTGTTCTTTCCTTGTTCAAACTTGTGTATGAAAAATCATTAACTAAGGAACGACTTAATCGTCATTCTGACTCTGAGTGCGGCCGTACAACAGTCGGTCATGTTTTAAATTTCATAAAATCGCCCCTCGCGCAACACATCAAATCACGATGATTGTCATTAGAACTTTTTAAATATAAACTAATCTTTAATCTTGTCTGTCACAGAATCGCACGTGGTCTCCAAACGGGTCCTTCGAGGGGTCCTGGCAGCGAGTGGAGGGGTCCCGCGTGTCCCTGTACGCAGCTTACTACGACCAGCGCGAACCCCAGCCCTACGTCAGGATCCTGGCTTTTTTCCACGGTGAGTCAAAAAATCCCACCGTGTAAACATGTTCTCGCGCATCGATTTTATTTTTTAAGCATTTGGTGATCAAAAATCAACCCGCTGTATATATTCGGCAACTAAAGATGGTGCTAGAGATATTGAAGACCTTATTTGGATACGTCGTGATAGGAACACGGTGAACAAGATTTTAAAAATAAATGCGGCTCCTTCAACGTATAGTAAAAGTATCAGCGTACTCAACTGATCAGTTAAATTCAAATGTCAACATGTTAAACGATAAGTCAAAGCATATTTTAATCATACTTTAGCTATTCCGCGTTTATGAATAACAGGTTAACCATATTATTAAGAGGAAAACTATTTCCGAAAACTGTCAAAATGATGGAATTGTCATAACCGTCCGGCAGCTTACGTTATTCCTATACAATTTCGATAACGATAACGTACTCAGAATGCATCTTGTCGAGGCCTACGATCACTTATTTTGTGTGTGGTTTTGTGGTTTCATACCCGTCGAGCGCTTGACGTAAATAAAGTCAATTAATTGTCAGCTCTATATAATGACAAATAGAGTTGTATATAAAACATTTATGATATCATATCATTATGCCCACATGGTGCACATAGGACGCTCCACGGATTAAGCCCCGATCTAACTCCCTAGGGCGACTAGAGTAAGCCATGAAACCACACAACAAGAATAGCACAAACAAACAACACCACCAAGCTGCTTTTATAGAACACGAATAATTTAAGGACTTAGCGAATAGCAGGTCTTTTTTCCTTGTGTGATAGAGAGAGAAAATTTGGTCGGACCACTCTTTGGTACACTATGTTTAACCACCGATAAAAAAGGCGTGAGTATCTGTATGTCTGTCCGTGGCATTGTAGGCCCCCAACGGTGGACCGATTGGGACGCGTTTTTTTAAACTGGTACAATCGGGGTAGTTCTTAGGTAGGTTCTAAGAAAATCGTTTGGGCCGTCTCTGAAAAAACTGGCCGTTATTATAGCGGAGTTCTTATTTATTTAATAGTTATAGATACTACCTATTTACCAAATTGAGTCAAGGAATTTTAGGACCACTTTTTACTACAGAAAGAGCAAATTGGGCCTTATTAAAAATATTGTTAACCTCGAAATGGTTATCAAAATGGGCTTGGAGTATTTTTACCATTCGAACATCAAAGAAACTGGGCGCGGAGAAAAAGAAACGAACACAAATATCCGTGTTGAGTGAGAACTATGTATCATGTTTCAAGTGTTTCAATCAGCACTGTAAAACCAGTATTAATAAACCATTGAAACTGGCTCGTAAAGTTATGAGCTCTTTTCAAATATCCTAATACAATAATTATTAGACAGGTAACATTGTAACATTTTTTGCTACAAGACTCGTTAACAAGCCTAGGTGCCGCGTCGAGACATTATCTAGCCGAACTTAATTGAATCGAATGCCCAATCATGAATTATTCAAAACGAAACATCTGCATACTGGCTGTTTTTCACGCTGGTTCTACCTCTTTAACGAACCATACTTAGAGAACAAAAAATCTTCGTAATTACGTAATGATCCACCTGCACGCTTTTTTACAGCGTACTTGTTATTTCTTCAACAATGTGTAAACTCTTATTAGAATTTAAAACAAACATAGATGCGTTGTAGCTTTGCAATTATTTTCTATTATTAACATGAAGCTGCTAGATAAGTTGCGCATGAGTCGCGTCGGACATGTTGTGATAAGTAGTCCACGAGCCGCTCTCGTTTGTCAAGTTAACAAGATCACGTCAGCAACAAGATCATTTAAAAATAAGTTCAAGCCTAGAAACCATATTAAAGAACTACATATTCCATGAGCGCCATCTAAATGTAGTTGAAATGTTCATTAAACAAAAATAATAAGAAGCTTATTCAACAATTACGCCGCGTTTGCACACGCGCACGCGCCGCCCCGAGCGTTTCCATATTACAATTATTTCCCGAGGAACCTCGTGACGGCTCAGACTTATTACCAATGCATATTTACAGTAAATAATTCCCATACTCCCTCAAAATGATTGAGCCTATCCAATATTTTCACTTTAAAACCATCATTACAATATAAAAATTTATGGTCGAAAATTTACCCCAACCTAAGTACCTGTAACAAGGCAAAATAAAGTGTGTAAACAAGCGTCTTTAAAGATAAGGCCTTTAAATAATGTTTCTTGGACCAGCGCGCAATCTGCGTTAATAAAGACATCGACTAAATCTCAAGCGTTGATAAAGCTACGCCATAATTATACCGCCGATACGGCGCACGGGAGTTAAACGTTACCAACGTTACATCTTCTCCCCTTTAAGAATTATCTTAAGAACTACACATAAAAAGCGTATATATTTAGTTATTCTTCTAATATATCAAATATAACAGTAGTTAATTTTGCAAAAGTCTAAAAACTAAAGACGAGCATGCTGTACACAAACATAATTGCCGCAATGACTGTCGATCTCATTTAAATCTGTTTGCGCTAAGTGCACGTTTAAATCTCAATAAACGCCTTTTAATTTTATCGTGGCACTTGAAAGGGTCGAGTTCGCAACAATATAAACCTGTCGAGAAGGGACGCATATACTGTTTGCGTAAGTCCGTTCCTTTCGGTCGGGGATTGTCGACTTTTTAGTGAGTGTAGAGCATCTCGAGGGAACAAAGTGTCTGGTAAGAGTGCGAGTACACGACAGTGCGCGGCGCGGACGATAAGCCCGCGCTCATTTGTCACCCGGGACGGGCGCGGCCGTCGTGTAAATTCCTTCCAACCCGAGATAACCGCCACTCGTATATCGAGAGAGGACGGTTTAAAATACTACACTCTGATGACCATTTTTAGCGAATCGATAAAAATCAATATGTAGGCAGAATTCAATTTCCTTCCACCATTCGTCATGTTCATTATTTCATCGATGGGGTTTTAAAGCAGCCGATAAGCAAGTTTTTGAAAAACGTGGCTATATATTATGGTAAAACGCGCCATATTTATAGGAGCTTCATGTTTAAATAAATATTTAAAATAAAAAGGATTTTTTGAAAACTTTGGTTTTTATAGTTGGCACATTTGAATTTAATATGTATCTGTAAATCTTTACATTTCATGTAATGTATTCGATAGGTACTCATCTAAAAAGGCATCACTTAAATGGCAATTTATACAAAATAGCAAAATACCGCTTAGCAATCTCGCTATTGCTCTCTTCAACTGTATTTATTACTTATATTGAACAGGGGGGGTTATTAGTTATTATGGCATAGCTATGCAGTTTGTTTTACTGCGAGCCTAAAGGACAAGCTTTAGCAGTTATACAGCTCTGTCCTTATCTCTCAGCGTAAACTGAACTGCATAGCCATGTCATAATAACCCTCCAGAACACACATCTTCGCAAACTGTCAATCAGTTTAATCAGTAAACCTGCCATTTAACTAAATCGTTACTGCATCGTTTCGCCTTCACACGCCTTCGTTAAGTTTAGGTTTAAGACGCCGCCGTCCCACTTATAAATTATGAGCCTTAACAAGAAGCGACGCGAGACACGTAGGTGCAAGGTGCTGGAAATGGTAAAGCAAAAAGACATTTCTATGGGCAAAATTGATTTGTAATTCTACTCGGTCCAAGTGGGAAGTCGTTCCATCCTGTTCAGAAAAGGCTGCAATTGAAGCACCGTTGTAATGACAGTTCCTTGAAAGCACCGCTGCGCCGTTTGCCTTAGGAAATGACTCGACTCGAGTAAATCACTATTATATCAGTAATAGCTTTCTCAATAGGGAATAAATAAAAGGCACGTATCTGCTCCACCGGTACCTTCAATTATTGTTTCCATTTTCATTTTAATACGGTATGCCGCCTATCGTGTTTTAAATTAAACCAATAAAACAATATTATTTTGTTTCTTCACAGGACGCAACATTTCTACGGAGGTTCCATTGTTCTGCCAAACTCGTTCGTTAGACCCGTATGAAGAATCGGTGGAGGTGGTCGCAGCCAAGCCTTTAGAGATCTGGTGGCGCGAGTGGGGGACCACGACCTCGAAGACCGAGACACCTCTGCTGCTGTCCTGTCCCTTGACAGAACTGCTGTACAGCCCTTCCACCGTGTCGGTCGTGACGCAACCCTGCGAGGATCCCACCAACGCATTTACTTTAGAGCCGTTACAAGGAAAGTACAATTACAATAGAACCTTTACAATTTGTGTAAAAGACATGAACTTTGAAAAGGACATGTCTCAAACGTTAGTTGAGTGGATAGAGACCAATAAATTACTCGGCGTCGACATGATAGATGTTTACGTAGACCGAGTTTCCAGAGAGTGTGAAGAAATACTTCAGTACTATCGGGAACAAGGTTACGTTAGATTATTCCATGTTCCTATTAAACATAAGGTGGGGAGATCGCTATGGCAAAGAAGAAGGGACCACATCATAACCTATAATGATTGTTTGTACAGAAATTTGAGAGAATCTGAGTTCGTGATTCCGTTGGACATCGACGAAATAGTGTTACCGAAGGTTGCCTACACGTGGGCCGAGCTTCTGAGCCGACTTATCAAGCAGGGATGGAACGCATCACAAAACTCAGCAATTTTAATACGAAATGCATTTTTCTTCGACTTCATGCAAGGAGTTGATAAATATAGACTCAAGAAACTAAACTCGAATAAGAGCAAAACTTATGTAAAACGTGATAATGTACGGATTCTAGCGAGCGAATACCTAAACGAAATAGAGTTAATAGATGATGCTAATAGAATAGACGCTGAAGTCATAGATATTAAGGATATTGATAAGGAATCTTCTGAGATTTATAGAAGTAGGTGTGGCAAAGAATTGGTCATGCCCAAGTTAGGAAGTCACATAGTGAGATCAGCCGTGATAAGTCCTATGGCGTCGTACAGCAAGAGCTTCATGCTGACCAGGAGAGTGCTGACCGCCTTCAACCACTACCCTCTGGCCTCCATCGGCTCGCCCGGCTTCGACGGGTGGTTCGCGCCCATAAGCGAAGTCCAGCTCAATCATTACAAGGTAACCAAATTTACTGTTTTGCTCATCGACGATATCTTAATTAGGTTTTAAACAATTGTCTTATCGTTTCAAACATCTCGTTTTCAGTCGCCATTAACAGAATAATATTCAACAATATCGATCATTTTTAAACTCTTTCCAAAAAAAACAACCACCCAATTCAGTTTCATTAAAGGGAAAACTTGAATATTTTCCTTTATATTCTAAATATTAATGTTCATTGAGTATTGGAGAGCCAGCTGTTGTTCCTATTTCATAAATTGACCTTTAAAACACAATACTAATAACTGTCTCTAAACACTAGTCACGGAGCATTTCTCCCAGCATCCCATGATCAGGATTGTTTTCACGTTTCGTTTCCGTAAACTTCGTGATCGTGCGCAGGAGTCGTGCAACGAGACGGTGATGTACGAGTGCGCGCTGTACGGACGGCGCGCGCGGCTCGACACCGCGGCGCTGCGCCTGCGCGCCCCGCTCACGCGCGCGCTCGCCTGGGCCAAGTGCGCTGGAATAAATGACTGACTCATATGCGACTTTTATTTTATATCTGTAATGACCACAACGTTGCATCGGATTACACAGACGTCAGAAATGTCACAGTTTAAATTGTCTGCGAAAGATACCGATCAGTGACACTACTTTGAAAATCGAAGTTTGAAGTCACGTTTTTCTATCTCTTTTTTTAGATTTAGTCGCGGAATATGAGTGTAAGGGTTGGGGCATCCGAAGTTTTGAATTTATTTAGTGTTTCATAGCACCACCACCCAGCGTCACTATTCTACTTTGTTTTGAACCATAGCGATATCGCGTTAACATTGTTCTTATTATCTTTATAATAAAAGCGGCCGTATCTTAATAGATACCTATAACTTCAAAGACACAGTGGACTAGAGGCCTGTATTTGACGGTGATCTACATGATAAGCACTAATGACAATATAGCTATATTTTGAAAAATCATAATACTCGTAGCTTTACCTACTTACTGATAAAACAAACACATATGCACATATTTTTATATTAATCGTGTTGTTCTGGTTTGTTTTTCTTTTGTACAATAAAGTGTTAACATACATACATACATAAAATGAACTCCGGACAGGCTTCATCAAAGAATCTTAAAATTAACTATGATAGATGAAAATGACATATGCTCATAACGCTGGCAGCGTAATACTGCATTGTACTTATAGATTATAAATTTGCTGCACCAGAAATGATCCGGAGCGAGGATCACCACCCCTATCCCTCAGCCGGCCACCCTACTCCCAAATGAACTCCTTGGCGCTTTGAGTTGTTGCATTTTAATGTTAATATCTTCAAATCTGTACGATTGTCATCCACCGCGCATACACCAAAAAACGAAAAAATAAAAAATAAAATAGTCAGCGGAAATTCTCACACAAAATTGACCAGGGATCGAATCTGGGACCGCAACTTTCATACACAACGATAAAACGCAGCGGACATTAACTCTCATTGAATATCAAACTATAAAGTTATTATTTTACACTTAAATCGCATAATTTACCGGCGCGTCGTAATTAAAGACGAATCATAACCTATTTATAATAAAACGCGTAGCTTACTAGAAACGGTAAGGTCGGTTAACTTAAGGTACCAGAATGTTAAATTAGCGCGGTGCTAAAACAAATGCTCATCGTAAAACCAAGTAATTTAATTTTAATACCGCGTTCATATTAACCTACCATGTTCTACGAACCTATCCCATCGACTCCCCCAATAATTAACTTCATCCGTCTACTACTGGGCATGGACTTTATTAGGCTTTCTTGAGAAGCAGGGGTTGGACATCAGTTATACTAAACCTACATTATTGATACCTACACAATAAAATTTACAAGTTTTATATGTTTACAATAAAGGCAAGTAAAGGCTCATACTTATCTGAACCATCTTAGAGACCATATTCAAGACTATTTTCTTTTATAAATGCGAGTTATATTGAATAAATTACATAAAAATTGATTATGTTCAACAATATACACATTAATGTCACTTACTACAGTCCGCATCGGTTGGCACTCAAAGTAGGGGTAAAAACGTATTTGAATAAATAGGTTGGTCAAACCACTCCGCATTAACCACTCCCACATCTGATATTCGCTTTACTGTCGGTTTACTTTATCTTTCCCGTAATACCGTAACTGTAGGTTGGTAGACGCACGTGCTTTCCTGTGTAAGATTAAATTTAAATATGTTTAAGCAAGAGGGACGTTGTGCCCATCAATATTGAGTACCTATAATGATTTATGAAACGGACTAGATAAAGGCTAAAATGGAATGAAAAATATGAAAAATAAAAACTGGAATCAACGGAGAGGAGTTTTTGTAATGATGTAAGCTTTTGACACACATAAAGTATCTGTATCTATCTGAGATACTCTAAAAATTTAATACTTAAGTCAGGAATTTTACTTTGGGCCCTTTGATGAAACTTTTTTTAGTCAAAGTTAATTAACTTAACTACGATTAATTAAGCTCTTTGTATCTAATCCTTTCAAGGCATCCCATAATGAGTTCCATTTTTGCTAAGAATCTTAGAGCACAAAATAGATTAATCTAACATAAGACGTCGTAAAGAAAATGAATGAGAATACTTTAGATTACGAACAAAGCGACGGGAGTACAAAGTCAAATGTGACGTATCATGCAGGTAATAGCGATGTTTAGCTCGGTCTGCAGCTATAACTGCAGCTTATGAAACTTAATTAAGACTTTATTAACGTCGCGGCACCGACTGAAGCATAATTACCGCGAGCGCGCTTGGTCAGGGTCAACTAGGGTCGCAGGGAGATAAATGCTAAAGCCAGGAACTTTGAAATAACATGAATAAATTATGAGGTTTTTATGTACACGCATCAAAGATGTCTAACGATCAAATATACATACATTCATACATAATACACTCACGCCTTCATTCCCAGAGTGGGGTAGGCAGAGCTACAGGATTATCAACAACCCTAAAAACATTTTTGATGTGTGCAAAAGTAAGTTATTTGCGATAGACTCTAATATTATTAAAACCTTATTAGAATATATAACGTTCGGAGTATTACAGAAAAAGCAATCGGATTCGCCGCGGTACAGTGAAGTCTGGTTTGCTCAAGACGATCGGACAATGATAAATAAAGATTAGTTTCCTTAGAAAACGTACGAAGGACATGTGAACAGCGAGACAAATCATCTGACATTACACAAGTAATCCTGCAACCAGCAAACGGAATTATTAATTTGTAAACCACATTTTAAGATCGGTCATTTTTGCTATATTTTCACGATTTTTACACAAGATTAGGTTCCGTTTAACTAGAAATAAATGTTATAGGGGATTTTATTTTACGTCCAGTGCATGTATAATTATCATAGATCCACCCCAATTGCGTGTTTTCTATCCCCAGCCTAGTCTAATGCACGGTTCCCAGACTTCCCAGTCGCCGTACGGATGCAATCGTGCGTGACGAACTAAATCGGCACCTAATGTCGCTGTAATGACCCATCCTCGCGTCTGCATGCACTCTTCTCATTCCAGAAACTGTCCGATCCAGTATTATTAATGCCGTACGTATGGAATCATGCTTAATTATACTTCCATACATAACGAACCCAAAGTCACGTAAACCGTTGCCTGTTCTGAATCATTGAATCATCATACACCGGCTTCAAATTATAATAAACGCTACAAAATGACAAGCTCGGTCTGATTAGGTTATTAGACGAGCATAGAGACAGCCGTACAATTTGTGATGGCCGGTAACTCGATGATACTTGTTGTTTTCTGTAAATGGTTTTTATTTTTACGGTCGTATCCCGTGCATGTTCTTTGTGTCATTTATTTTTTATTTACTGCGCCATTTGCCAGCGCTGTCGTACCTAGAAGTCATTCGTTAGATGGGTTGCGATCGTTCCCGTCCGTTAGTCCCTCCAACGCTGACGTCCACGTCGCTAACTACAAATAATGCGGTCGTATCTGTCTCGTGGATTACTTTTTACGCACCCCGAGGACGTTAACGCCACTTGACCAGCAAATTGCGACACTACTATGTTATTACCATGTTTATGCCAGCCCGCGCTGCGTCTCCAAGTTCGTCACACCGTGAAAAGGGACCATGGAGGTACAGAAATATACGTTTAAGTGTAAGTAAGTACGTCAAAATATAAACCGCTTAGCTAAAGATTAGATAGAGATATTTTGGGCCAGAAATATTTGCATTTTTACTACCTTTTACTCTTGCCAATTTGCAAGAATTTTTGGCCCACCCTATTACAATACCCTTGAACATCACCATACAAAAAACATGAAGGATACGGGTAAACAACAGACGATCTAATCGCTAAATAGCGATTTCCTCCACACACTGTAACATTTATTTTAATCAAAATTCAAATGAATTACGTGTGCAACTCATTATTCGCTAAACTAAATTCTCGATACGCAACGGGCATAGATGGAAATTTAAACGGCTTGAGGGGATCCGGGTCTTGAGTGTCAATTAAAGTGTTGTTTACAAACCTCTCCCGACCCACCGGACCCGCGAATGCTAACTGATGCAAATAGTAACGTAGAATGTTAGCGTTTGAAATAAAACATTTACATTTTAATTCGACTGTTACAGGCAAGCAGATTTCCTTAACTCATACTAAATATAAAGTAAATAAACAAAAAACAAACATTAAATCTAATGTCGGTTTGTTTTTATTATTGTTAGGTGTAGTTAAGTTAGTGGTACCTATGGGTATATTTTATAATTATTAGGTACAGTAAGTCTATATCTTCACTCAAACATTCTGCAGTATAAATACTACTGAGGAAACCTCACTCAAGTAGCAACTAGTATCAATAGAATCGACAAAATGTTTACGCGCATGGTTTAACGGTGTTTTTTTAAACGATCGAGTGAATTAAATGAGTCATGTAAATTCTGTCACTAAAAACTTAATTGTAAGTCAATGTTATCCGATTGCTAGGCAGGTTATCTATTCAAAAGCCTGATTTTTCAATAAACAGACAAGACATGTGTAATTTTAAATTCGCTCCCTCCTTTTCTTTTATCATGTGAAGGAAAAGGCGGGAGCAATTTAATGCGTCTGATATCTGGGGATTGAAAAATCAGCCGTAAGATATCTGCATAGTAAATTACTACACAGGTACGAGGCCCAGAGAGGCTGAGCACATCTCGCGTGTACCGGCTCGACTCTGCTCTGATTCATTTACAGCGACAGATAGCATCGCCTAGTTTATTGGACATTGTGCGTACGCGCCGATCGCCGATAGCCCTTATCGATGCGCAGCCGCAATCAATTATTGCTGCCGGCTGCCTCCCATTCAATACGACCATTTTATTGCACATAACAAGTTTTATTAGTCCGAAAGTGCTGACGAGCGACGCAGAGTAATCATTAACTACGTGTGGTCCGATGTGCCCTCGGCCGGCGGCCAACAATATTATCACATTTTTTATTTGTGCGGCAATCGTTTATTAAAACTAAGGTTAACTCTTTGCGCTCACCCACTCAGCGGTCCTAGCGGACCCAGCGGACTTTTCTCGTCCGTACAAGGATATGATTTAAAATAATATTAGCTGAGATTTTACTGCTGCGCTACAATATAGAGTTCTTTTAGAAAGGAGTTTTAGTATCTTTTTGAGACTGGTGTTAATAATGCTTTTTACCTCCTTGCTAGTTTGAGGCAATAAAAAAGCTTTTAAGTAATCCCACTTCTCAACTAATAAGAAACTATAGGTCATTTCGAGCTCACCAAAAGCAACGCCGCGGGAAAGTCATGATATTTTTAAACCATTTAAATGTGCTTCGCCATAGTCGCTCAACTATCTAAATCGAGATATCTTATCGCCACTCTTGAAATAGGTACTGGTCAGGAGTTCCGGTGGCCCTGTGGTCTTCATCAGCAGTTCCACTTTACTAAAAGATACTTTCTGAATGCAAATGCTAGACTTGTTCCAAAAAAATCTAAAGTTGCTATATACTCGTACATGCCTATAATATTTGAACAGTTCCCTCAATTCCTCCCGGATTCCCTCATCAGATACCGATGGTGACAAAGGGACCATTTTGAAAGTATGTACTGTCAAACAAAATCATTTTTTTAAATCGGTCCACAATAGACGGATAAATCGGTGAAAATAGATACAAAAAGTTGATACAGCCTAACGTCCTTTTTTGAAGTCGGTTAAAAAAGCTTCAAGTGCTTGCATAAAGGGGTTTAGGTAAAAGTGTTGTCATTTGTAAAATTCATACATTTTCAAGGTGAGCGGTCATTCGTAAAAGTGGTAAATTATGATAGAATTATTAAAAATAAACATATTTTGTTATGTAATGTAATACTCTTAAGTGCATCGGAGCCGAGATATTTAAATATTCATACTTGGGCGTACTTTTGTACTAAAAACTGAATACTAAAATCTTTAAAATCTCCGCTCCGATATGATTTAACGCCATAAATTATATATATCTATGTGTATTTAGAGGTCCTCTAAATAACTATGTAAAAATCATCCGTGGCCGCTGAAAAAAAAAAGACAAACTTCAAACAAATTTACCCAATGCCATTTTCTTCTGTAACATAATACTTCTCTGTAACTTACTTGTTACAGCGGCGCGGAAGTACACAAATCTTTATTAAATTACCAAGCTATAAAACGTTTTATGCATTGGGCCAGCAAAATATTGCCACTAAATGTCGGTTTCCTTGTAAAACACATCTAATTTAATACACATTTTGATATTAGTATAAACTTACTAAAAAGTAACTTAGGTAATATCTATTTTTATCTTTATTAGCCGACTTAACCTTTATCCTGTGGTCAAAAACGTATTATGTCGGATACTGGTGCAGCAACCGTGTCAACAAAGCCAGAGTTGGTAACTCAAAAAATATTTCAACCATCACAGAAAACGGTTGCAATTAACAGATATAAACAGGAACTGCGGTCGTTGGTGACAATGGCGCTGTCAGAATTTAAAATAATAAACAGTCGATATGGATCTGGAACTGAGACAATCTGTTCATAATGAAAGCGGCTGGTAGTCATGGATAGCTCATTGTCCCGCGACCGATAGCATCGGGCACTTTGCGCGATGCACCGATGGCGAGATAAGCAGCGTCAGCGACGACGGCCCCATTACAATTACGATACTTGCATATTTAAGTGCCATCATTTCATGCATTAGCATTATAATTTTCATAAAAGAAGGCACGACCGAGCTACTTGCGTAAAAGGGTGCTGTGCTCAGCAGAAGAAATTATATAAGTGGTTGTAATTGCATGCAATTCGTTCCGTCGCATGTAAGTCATTTTGTGCGATATTAGCGTTATTGCAGCAGTATGATAAATGTGCCTGGAGCCGAGCGGATAAAACCGTGCCGTTTAGTGAGGGTTTCTAAAACAAGAAAGGTTCCTTGTACTGTACTAGTACAAATTGTACTGGTTAGCTAGATCACGGTGTGGACCGATGTTTATTTATTAAATATAAAATCTATGCCGTATTAGGCACACCAGCGCACTCGCATAATTATAATTAGAATATGTCAGGAATCCCATTAGTCTGACGCGCATAACGTCCCGTGGCACTCGGGCGAGCTCACCCGCCTGACCTCATCTTATTTATGATTAATATACCAAAGTCTTTATTGCTATTTTGCACTTTGAAAATGAAGGAAGTAAGATGATTGCCTGATTACCGCTTGATGGATGTTTTTATGAGTTCAGCTTGGCTTTATATCACGACATGAACGAACACTGTTTTTGTCATCAATTTTTTTTTTGTTATTATGGAGTCGACTTTAAATACATACTCGTTCTTACATATTTACTTGGTTTAAATTTCTGATAAATTTATTTAAGCTGTCCTGCGCTAACAAGCCGCAAAGCAAACTTACAATACAATGAGATTAATCCTTGCATTTCACATTATCTTCCATCGGCGATTTGCAACAAGGGTCTAGCGCAGCGAGATTCCAGCAAAATATAATTAATATTTGTAAAGCATGTCTGCCTACGCTTGCATCAAACGCAAAGTCATGCCCGGTATTTGTACAGTACTCCACAATATTGTACCTCTAGACACCAGTTTAGGTTTGATTTTAATTACGATAGTGGTTTATTTTTCCCTGTTCTGCTTTTTAATTAATTGTACCTATAATATAATGGGTCGTTCGATTCGAACATTTCGAGGATTTCAATTGTGAAAACATGTAACGTCTATCTAAAAAACCACTCTTGTTAATGTTACGATTATTTTAATTAGCAGTTGATTCTGATTTATGTTTTTATCAAAAAATTAGTCTTTTCTATTTGTCAGCCATCGACGGTTGAGCTTAACGATTCGGAACGCCTGTAGACCGAATGCTGTATACTGTATCGTCTTAACGATTATTTCTATGTTAAATAGTTTTTGGTCTGACGCAAAAGGGTCCTTAATACAGAGAAATATTTTCATGTCTCATACACAGAAAGTAGGCCATTGTTTAACTTACAAGCGGGTTGAAAGTGATGCATGTCGACCCTAGGGAAGAAAAGTAATTTGAATAAGGAACTATCTCATATAGACCTACCTGTGAAGTAGCAGAAATCTATACAATATAGCCTATGTGTAGTAAGATTATTAATAGAGAAGAAACTATACGGAGTTTTATTATCAAGTTTTATCATAGGTTACATACAAAAAGTAGTGTTTAACGCGGGTTAAAATCACTATTTATCTCACACTCGAAATAGTTATTGGCGCTCTCGCTAATCTCGTCTGAAATAGGTAACTAGATGCCTTTCATCCTTTGGTTAACAATCTACTAAATGATCCCTGAAAGAACTAATGTTTGCCATCTCATCCCAACTTTATATTGTTTATATTCGTTGAAACTATTATTATTTTGTATCTGTGGCTTGCAATGAATCTGCGCGCCGGCCTGTACGTGGCATGAGGCACGAGTCATTTCAAGTAGTCGAGTAGTAAATTATAAGTAAAAGACATCCGCGAGACAAAGAGTGGCACAGGCTGACCGCGTAATCCTGCGCAGAGATAAATGTATGATAAAACGAACATTTTGTATCGGTCTAAGCTAGTCCAAGGCCCGTCAGACATAAATCATACTGAGGAGCACAATGGGACAATCAGTCTTGTTGAACTTGGAACGAAGTTTATTTATAAATATACAATTTAAATTGAAGGCCATTTTGAAATAAAGTAAAATTTGATTTTGCTTTCTTTGAATCTGTGTCTACTATGTAGGAATACGATAAGTATATTATATACTAGCTTTTGCCCGCGACTCTGTCTGCGTAAAAAATTTGCTCTTGCCTCAAGATGCAATTTTCCGGGAAAAAAATACCTTATGTATGTCTCAGGGCTTTTTACACTATATCTGTACGAAATTATATGTCACTTGGTTGATGTAACCGTTAAGAGACAATTATAAATAGAAAAACTTGATAGTTATAAAGCATTCGTTCAAATTTGTATTAAGTACTTTGTCATGTTAAATAAATAATTAACATAAAGTACCTATTATACCCACTTACATATGGCCCCAAATGCCTGAACACATGTCGTGGCGCTTCACTAGAAACTTAAAGCTCGTCGTTTTCTCTATTTGTCGTTAAGTGGTCGCGTAAACAAAAACACTTATTTTATTTAGTTCTGCATTTAAACCAAAAATGTCGACTTAAGTAGTTTCGCTATTGAGTCGCGGTTACGAGCAAAAAAAATAAAAAAAAATAGCCAAGGCTTCGATTGTTTACATACAAATAATAAACAGAGCATCGTAATGTTCAAGAAGTTTTAAAAGAATCTACATAAACTTAAGTGACAGTGTTAAGAGAGTTTCAACACATTTATACGATAAAGTCTTCTTAGAATCCTTGGAGGTCGTAAGGATCAGAACTTATTAACTGCTAGGGTACGGAGTAAAATGCATATTGAAATTCTACTAAGTAACGCAATGCTTTGGATAAGTTTGTTGAAATTAAACACTTTGTGAAGAGTTCAATTGTATGCTCATAGCATATTTTTAGTAGTTCTTTACGTTTTATTAAGAGACGTTTTACTCTTAACTAACGGCTTTGTAAGGATGCCATCACGACTAAAACGAGTTTTAAGGCAGCCTATTGGGTGAGCTGATTATAAACTTATAATATCACAAAACAAAAACGATACACTTAATTCCCGGATTGACTATAATTTCCAAATGCGACAATAATGCGCTATTTCAAAGTCGTTAGGTATACCTCCTGACACAGGTATTGCGATGCAACATTTTGTTGTTTGCACTTCACTTTGTTCCTAAAGTAGATTGTTCAACAAGGGACTAAAACAAGCCATAATGACACGAGATGTTTCTATAGTTCGAGGGTCATTATGGTTGTTAGTCTCGCGTTAAACACTCTACTTTTCACTTTGAATGCGAGGAAAAAACAACGTTCTATACAAAATTACAATATTTATTATACCAAAGATTTTAATTTTTTTCACGGATTTTTGTGGCATTAAATGCTTGCATATTTAGCCAACCGAATCAAACTTGAAAACTATTTTAAAACTAATTGGACCATGCATAATAAAATGAATTCATCCTTAATATAATTAAAAAGATTCATATTCGTAATCATTAATCGTGTTTTACGAAATTAAACCTTATTTTATATTTTTGCATAGTTGTCATTTTGAGGATATTTCCACGCCCTAAAAATTGTCTAAACACAATCACTGAAAATGGCGTAATCCTCCATTCACAAACACCGTGATTGGATGTTTAGGGGTTTCCAAAGTAAATTAAAAAAAATACTTTAGTCCCTAGAGTATGCACTAAAGTAACATTTTAAGAGCATGAGAAGTGAAAAGAGATTTTTGCCACAGCAGATTGTACAGATTTGGATTTGAATCCACCATCTTACTAGATTCACACGTAAGGTGACGTATGTACGGCACCGGAAACTAAAGTCGAAACCATAATCAGTGAGAGAATTTTGACGACTCATTCCTCACATCATGTTAGTAAATTACTAGCGATTTAATTGCTGTGAAGTTAACCCTGGTAACCCTTTATCTGTCAAACTTCTCTCTCAGAATATGGTTTCGACTTTAGGTACTTACAACCTTTAAGACCAACGGCAATGTCAGTCAGATGTGATTAAAGTGAACTTATAATGATATTAATTTTAAGCCTGAAGAAAAGTGTAGGTACTTTGATTACAACGTTGTAAATAAATCGCATTACGGAGATAATTAATATCCGCCTACGTGTATTTGTAATTTATGAATAATAAAAGTAACGTGTAATTGGAAAAGGCTGGGAGAAAGTACCAGGTTTTATTAAGTAGTGCTGTTTTAAGCCAAATCCTAATTCTAAGATCTGTGAATCAAATGGTGGTTCACCAGGGTTCAGTGTTAGGCCCGATACTTTAGTTAAGTACTTAACTAAGGGAACCGGTTATTACAGAAGTCAAATTCGATGTCGGTCCTTTACCACGTGCAAGTCAGTATACGAAATGGCCTGGTTGGATAAAATATCCAAAAAATGGCAATTCAAGTGTAAACTAAGCAGTCATGTTACAATACTTAGGATGTTTCTTGTAATACGTGGGCGAAACCCTAAATACTAACTTTTAAAATTTGAAACAATCAGATTTAAAAGAGAATCCAGTAACGCAGACTTACATGCCCATTGTTGAAATTAAAACGCATTTAAAGGTCAAAGGACTAAAGCGTTTATATTAAACGGCAAAAACACGCATGAGTGACGCAGGGCGCTCGGGCGGGTGACAGCGCCGGCGCAGCGCCTGTGGCCGCATTACGCAGAAATCCACTAATTCCGTTCTCAATTAGTATAACGCACGTAAATGGCATAATTTCTGCACATATAATTACGATGCTTTAAGAGTCAGAGTAAATAGGTAAGTGTTTTACATATTTTAGATTATTTTTTCGCCGGAACCTAAGAACACCGAGATTTAACAACATGATTATTTTATTTGTTAGGTAGTTAAGTAGTTATATATTTTTGAGAAATCATTTTCTTACCAAATAAAGTTAATATAATTTTTAGAAAAGAAAATGAGTAGGTAGGGTCAAGGGCACCAATACACCTGAAGTCTGAAAAATATGTACACAGTCCATTATTACTATGGCAATAAAGTTCCATGCAGATTCTACCGTGTATCTTATCTATGGCTACAAGATTTAAAACCTACTTATCTAGATTTTAAACGTTTAAAGAAATAACAGAAATTAATTTAAAGACTAAATTTGGCACATCACATTATAACACAAAACAAAAGTGATAAGTATGGTATGACAAAGTAAAAACAAGTATTGAATAATGTCAAGCAGGGACTCAGCAATCAGCATTGATTTTAAATTTTAAATAGAAAAAATAATAGATTAAGTACGTATTTTTTGATCCGTGTGCGGCATCTTATCAAAGCTTTCTCGCAGTACGAGTAATGTTTATTTACAGAATCTAAATGAGGGAGGTCGTTGTTGCAGTATCTTATAAATTATCTAAATCAAAAGCACGACTTCGTCCAGGTGGAATAGCTAAACTGTCATAGTATTAAATGGTATTAACTTATCTGATTCGCAGCGATTTACGGTAAAGCTGACATAAACAAACTTCCCCGTTTACTTTTAACAATCTCTATTTAATTTAATAGAGGATCTTGGGAAAAAAATATGTATCTATCTTCTATTCTATTTGTAAAATGCAAACCTGACTCACTGAAGTCACTGACTTATATATCAACGCACAGCCGGAACTACTGTACCTAGAAACTTGAAATTTGGTACAGGTGTTCCTTTCATGATGTAAGTGAGCACTAAGAAAGGATTTTCCGAAAATCTATCCCCAACGGGAAGAAGTAGCGGGAGTAGCGGGAAACTAATTCTACGCGTACGAAGTCGCGGGCGTCCACTACTAGCTTTATAAAGTCTTTAAGTGCATACTTAAGTAACATTTCATTGCATTATCCTGCCTTGATATGGATATGGATTGTGAAAATTCAAAAACGAGAAATTCGGAATTGGACATATTATCTAAAATTCGGGTTCGTCAATATTCGTACAAATAACATTAGAAAAACAGTTTTATAAAAATGTTAAAAAAAATGATTTTGATAATTCGCCTTAGCTAGGTACTTATGTTTTAGGTGCCGTAAAAATTCGGTATTTTCAAATTCGGCATTGAATAATTCTAGATGTTTTCCATGTTCAAATACATCACGTCGGTCAAAAGAAAATTAATGAACTAAAACAGCTTTACTTACGTAGGTACCACCTGTGATAATCGTTACTACACATTTATAGTTACGTAAACCTACCGATGAGCTTATGTTAGAAAATTTAGAAGTAATAGTAACGTTATATTCAATTCTATTCCTTTAAAGAATAACAAACCGCAGCAAGGCGCCACATTGATCAAATATCTATAGACTAACCGTGTGATTAGGAAGGAATCCTCGACGCCCGAGTCCTGGCACCCGACCGGTTCCAGATTAGAATTTCCTCAGCCAATCCTGACATAATGATGGACGCAGTATAAATTGCTAGTAAAGATGATTGATTGTAGGTTTTATAAGTGAACAACTACAAATGTTAATGACGTTATAACCCGGGAATAATAAATAATAATACGCCTTTATTAGAGGTCCTACTACTACAACTCTATCCGTTGTTTTCTTACATTGCAAGCTGTATCGTTTTAAATGGTATAAGTAACGAGTTTCCTAGTTTACTCGTATCTCTGATCAGTTTTATACTTTTGATTAAAAAAAGTCGTAAATTTACTTTAGGGACGTATTTGCACGTGTATCTAAGCCTACTAAGTACTTATAAGAACGTGAGGTGCCGACTCGTGATCTCAATGTTACCGAGTTCAATCCCCAGTGCCCCACGTGTCAAATTGCAGTTTTAATTATACATTCATAAGAAGTCTCTATCATTACGTTACTTTGACATAGTTCCATAGCGCCCTATGATTCAAATGGTTGACTGTGCCAATGAGTTTACCCAACTTTACTTAAATGCTTTTTGTATCACTATCGCTACCACTATCTTACCATCTTACCCTTTTATCCGCCAAGAAACAGCAGTGCTCGCATTATTGTGTTCTGGTGTGGAGGTAAGACAACCGGCGAAATGACTAGTAATTGAGGTATGCCAACTTAGACATTTGGCAGCGCATTTACCTATGAGCCTCAAATCCTGCCATATACGAGGGGTGCCTTTTAAGTTCTGTCGTTTGAAAAACCTTATACAATTTAAGTGTTAAATGGTATTTATTGTTTTTCAAAGTAAGCACCGTGATATGTAATACACTTTTTCATTCGATCGAACCAGTTTTCGAAACACTTATTCCATTCCGAAGTCGGGGTCTCCAAAATGGCCGTTTCGTATGCCTCAACCGCTTCTTCAGGCGTCCGGTACCGTTGACCACGAAGTCGTTGCTTGATTTTTGGAAAAGTGAAGAAGTCATTAGGGCTAAAGTCTGGACTGTACGGCAGGTGATCCAAATTTTCGACGTTTTGTTCTTTTAAAAACGCAATTGTCTGCAGGGCGGTGTGCGAGCTAGCATTATCGTGGTGCAGTACTATACGACGTCTTGGGTTATTTTTTCGGAACTCGCCGATAACTTCTGGTAAACAAACAGTGGTATACCAGTCAGCATTAACTGTTTTACGATCTTCGAGCACGATGGTCGCAACGTGGCCACTTTTCGCTACAAACGTGGTGACCATTTTTTTCGAAGTGCTCCGTGAGCGTATTACTTTGGTCGGTTTTGGCTCATCTTGAAACACCCAAACAGTCGACTGCTGTTTAGAATCCGGATCGTAGGCATATATCCAAGATTCGTCACCACTGATAATGTCATAAACGTGTTTAGAGTCTCCTCGGTTGAATTGCCGCAGAGTTTTGTGGCACCATCTAACGCGAGCCGTTTTTTGGTCTTCACTAAGTAAATGTGGTATCCAGTGTGAGATCAATTTTTTTACACCTAAGTGATCATGCAATATATTTTGAACACTGGTCCCTGAAATGCTTAATGAAGCTTCTATCTCGCGGTATGTCGCATGGCGATCTTCGACGATCAGTTGCCGTACAGCATCAATGTTTTCCTGGGTTACAGCTGTTTTTGGTCGGCCTTCACGATGCCTATCACTAAGACTAGAGCAACCACGTTGAAATTCCAAATACCAACGTTCCACAGTCCGGATGCATGGTGCTTCATTTTTAAAAACCGTAGTCAGCTCTTCAAAGCACTGAAGACGCGTTAAACCCCTTTTAAAGTTGTAAAATATTATCGAACGTAAATTTTCCTTCGAAATTTCCATTTTCACAACCGACTTGTCAACTTTGAACCGACGCTGTACTAAAACGAATCGGCCGATCTCGAGACATTCTTTTGTTTTTGAATTCTAAATTCAAATATTTTAAGATGATACTAGTTTTTTTTTTAATAATCACGGGAGTTTTGCAAACGACAGAACTTAAAAGGCAGCCCTCGTAGTTGGCAGGATTTGAGGCTTCTCAATGCCATATACTTAAATAATAATTATTATACTACATTCTAACCTAAAAGGGCACATCTACAATTTGATATGCAAGGCAGATTTAACCCTCTGTTTTCTGTACTGCGTGGTACTGCCGTTCAAAGGAAAAATGCAGTCAGTATACACATAGGTAGGTCTTCAAATTCTTATACTGCATCTTTCTTTCTAATATAGGGAGACCATTAATTATATAGCGAATATAGATGCTCGCTCATGTTGTAAAGTGTAATAGATCAATATAACTGAGGTTTATTAAGGTGAAACATAAAGTAATTCATTAACAATAGACTAGAAAGCATTATGAGTAATGATGCTAATAAAGGGCTGAGCTCGCACTCCCTTGTAAACGGTTCTGGCGCCGTATGTTCACCTGTTCACCGCCACACGCTAAACCCATTAAGTCTTAATTATTTCAAAAAGGCTTTCGCTTTGGAGGAAACAAAGTTATAACATGGTATTTGAGAAATCCGCTAAGAGCGAAAGAGTGGTTGTTGTAATAAAATTTGACTACCCCTGAACTTTCCCTGGCATGCTGTCTAGTCATTGAACTAATATATGTATAACATAGATAATAACAACCAGAATTAAAACGATTCGTGGTCCATGCATCGTTTAGCCCTGGGTTTTGTTCGGGGTGAGACACGAATTTGTTGTTTGTTAGTTGGACAAAGTAAAGAACAAAACATCAGTAATAAGTAAGTATACAGTAAAACCACAGTTTTAATCACATATACTCCGCTGTCTATCGCTATCACACCCTCGTTGGCAGCATCTGTCAGTATATTTGTTATACTGAAAGTTTGAAAGCGATAGAGACCCGAGTAGTATGATTAAAATAGAGACTTCAAATTCTCATAGCGCATTTCTCTTCTGAAAATAGGGAGTCCAATAAGGGAGAAAACTGAAAATCAGCGCTGCGCAGCAGTCCTGCGAGACTGCGGCCAGCACAGCTGAGTTCGCTCCTTTTGCTGCAGTCAAATTTTCTGTATTTTGTAAAAGCTGTAATAATTGTGTCCTGCAGCAATAAATATTTTTTCATTTCATTTCATTTCATTTTCATTTTCATTTCATTTCAAGTAATGGTCTTCGTTCGTTCGCATTTCTGTGGTCTATAATTATATACGGTTGTAGTCTAAGAAGATAGGAGACGACCTTCACCTAGCTGTTTATTCGATAAAAAATATTTTATATCAAATTGAATATGCTATGTAATATACATATAGTGTATTTATAATAGGTTGACTGGAAAATTTCAGTCCAGTCCTTATATGACGAAAAAAAAACTGAAAATGTTTTTTTTTAAATTGCTATTGCTTGTTTAATAGACCAATTACATACTAATCGAAAGCATGAAGCCTATAGAATATGCAAACGTTAGGTTTAGTGCAAATTATTAGTACCGACTTACCGACCTACCCAATAGTTAAGATAGGAAAAAATAATCAACCTAACGTTTGCGTGTTCTATAGGCCACATACTTTCGATTAGTATGTAATTGGACTATTAAACAAGCAAAAGCAATTTAAAAAAAGTTTATTACCAGGTTTTTTTTAAATCATATAAGGACTGGACTGAATTTTTCCAGTCAACCTATTATAAATATATTACTTACCATATTAAATTTGATATAAAATACTTTTTATCGAATACACAGCTAGGTGAAGGTCGTCTCCTATTCGTATCCCCTACTATTGGCTTTAATTTTAACTGTCCTCAATGTACTAAATAATGTTCTATGTAGTATTCTATGCTTGAACCTCTATAAGATTAATATATAATTTTATACATAATTATCATATGTAACAATCTCGCATATAGGGTGTCCAATTTCCTTGCACCACTTGCGCCTACTGCTTAAGGGTGGCAATCTGTCCTATGTGCGCTATTTTTATATTTACATTTTACGAAAGCAGATTTTTTTTTATTATACTCCGCTTCACTCCTAATGTCCCCGAAAACATTTCGTCTAAATGGTTGATTGATTAAATATCTTACCGAGTAGTTATGTAGTAAACTTACCTTTACGTAAAAAAATATTAATATATCCGTATCCGTAAGAGACAACTATACCTCCATTAGTTGAATTCGAAACCTTATCGATAGTAGCTATGGTCTATGACAGCTCAGTACAAAATATGTGTATGAGGTTATATTTGGTACGGCATTGACAGGTATCAAGGCCTCTTAGAAAGGCGCGGTGCGACTATACCCTCGCCGATTCATGTTCGTTTGTTTTAGATTATGAATTAATGGTTTTTACAAACCTAGCTATACGAATATAACTTGTCACTGCATGCAGTTTTGGTCCAAAATAGTGCGGTAATCATCATACCCATTTGACAACCCTACAATAAATATTACTAATTGACATGTATGAGAGCTATATTGTCCATATTTAAATGTCCGTGCCTGTACGTGGGCTGCCGTGATGGGTCACTTCAGAATGTACCACGTCATCCCACTACCTCCCAGATGCAGGGCAGTGCACCAGTACCCTTACCATGAGTTACAATTACCGTACTCGCTAGCGAGTTGAATGCTCTGTCCCTCGCACTCTATAACAATACTTGCGACGTCTGCGAGGGACAGAGCTTCCACTCGCTAGCGAGAACCTTAATTGTAACTCGTGGTAAGGGTACAGGTGGTGTTACTGCATACGTAAACAACCAAAACGTATCTATAGTAGTGTCTTTATCACCCCTTTAGCCGTATTTATTATTTATTTATTCAATCTTTATTGCACGGAGATAAGTATAAACGGCGGACTTTACCAGTCAAACAAATAATCAATCAGAAATTTACATAGTGGGTGCATAGAAAAAGACAGACGTATGTATAGAGATAAAGCCAAAAACGAAAGTAACTTTTTGTGTCGCATGTATAATAAAAACTGCTCGGAGTGTGATACTGATATATATACGCGTTGAATAATAAAATATTCCAAAATAGCGTACCCCGACTAGCATTTTGATTATAAATTGCATTAAAGGGGAATGCCCACCGGCCATACACGGAAATGCCTCTTATGTACAAGACCCAATCGTACATTAAAATACGCTAAAAAAATTGAGGTTTCGGAAACTACTTCAAAAATGATTTAAAAACTTGGGATTTTGCTTTTATTAAGATTTTCCTTTACAATGAAAGAGGACAATGAAAGAGGTTATGTTGACATAAAAAAACTACAATAGATGTCGCTAAGATCTATGTGAATGTTAAAATATGACATAAGAACTACATAGATGACACTACCGTGTATGTAAAAAAAATGTCAGATGTTCTTTACTTTAGCAAGGCCTTTGTCATCATTTACAGTTCATTCGCCAAACCTAAAATAGAGTTTATTCTATGATTCGTTTATTTTTGTGGGTCGTTTCGAATCCAACACTGAGAAGGTAATGATTCTCATGCATATTGCCCGATAAGTTTTTCTTTAGGTATTTACTGTATCTATAAAACGCTGATAAAGCTAACGTCATCTATCATCAACATGATTTTAGAGTGAGCGTGAAATTATGGAGAGACGACTAGATCCTGAATAGCACAAGACAGGCAGCAGCGTAAAGGTGTGAAAATATATAAACAACTGCGGTCAACAACCCGCCTGCCCAGCATGGTGACTAAATGGGCATTACCTAACATGGCAAAACAACCCAAAAAACGGCCCCTAGTTCCCGGTGGCGGTGACGACTTCCAACCTCCGGAGCAGGCAGGGTTTCGACAAGGCAGTACAGTGGACTACATACTCACGCTCCGGCACATTATACAGGAGTATAATCTGCCTTTGTGCCTAGCGTTTGTGGACTACGAAAAAGCCTTCGAGCCTCCGTTGAGGTTTGCTGGGAGCGGTTAGATGAGGAAGGCCCAGGTTCGAGCCAGTTGGCCAGCCATGTGAGAGGCCTATGTCCAGCAGTGGACCGCTATAGGCTGATGATGATGAATGATGACGTGAAATGATGGAATAGGAGAAAAAGAAAATAAATAATGCCTGTGTTATTTACAATTATTTACAGCTCATTGGTACGAGCCAGTATTGGACCCACGACCTTCTGTTTGAATGTTGCACGCCTGAAACACTCGGCTATCACTCGTATTTTTATTATATACTTTAAAAATGTACAAATGTACATAAGTCTGATACAAACAGTTTGTTGTGTGCTATCCATTCGTGTATCACTTGACGAACTTCATCAGTTTGCGACAGCAAATTATGCCGTGACAGTCGCGTCACGTTGATATTGCAATTAAAACAATGCTGATTATTCATTTTCTTAAGGCAAAACATATCATTGAACAATCAATAAATGAAACAGCACGAAATGTAAGGCTCCGTCCTAAAAAAATATCATGCTGGCGTAATAATTCGTAACAGAAACGTCAATACGTCAAAACAACTAAAAAGGAGGTAGACTGAAATAAAGACAATTTCATGCCTACGAGGTACTTCATCAACTTTTTGTTGCCAGTGGTGTATACATATGTATCATACTTTTAGACTCCGAATATGATCTTCATATTTAACTTGACCTATTTTGTTCGCTAAGACAAACTAATGACAATTGTCATGCATAAATAATACTTTTTGCGTGAGTGACAGCAGAAAATCATCATTATTTGTATTGTTAATATAAAGTGGCAACTCGACGTAACGAATGATAAAACCGCGCAGGCAACGGATGTTCCAGTAATATACTAATTAATTAGTGTTTGTTTCGCCGGAGTTCAGCAGACTTCTATTTAATTTGTTTAGTTATATTCAATTAAGGCAATTTTTTTGAAATATTGGACATCTTTGTACATTCCAGGCATTATTTGGGCATTCTCCTTTAATTATTTTTAATTAATATTGTTGTTATTTTTTTGTTTTAGTAATTGAGCGCTAGATATAAGTTTTAGTGAACGCTGTAGGTAAATAGTTGTTATTAAGACACTCAATGTCATCTACGTAATTACCTCAGGCGCAGTAACTCTTATTTAATCTGTGCCTCAGGTTCAACTTTGTTATAAGTTTGTAGTTTGTTACCGTGTGTGTCTCACAAATAAATAAATGAGGATATCATCATGAGTTTGGGCAACGTGCATTCGAATTTACAAATTCATTTCAAGCCGATAAGTAATTGACAAGGCTCTTGAGCAGAAATTTTGGTGTTACTAGTTTGGCTATGGGCAATTCGATATGTATGAAATGGTTTCGATCGGTACTTTTTTAGGAACCGGAATTTAATAAATAAATTTGTTGTTTCCCGTTATCATTTCATCTCAAACAGCGGTACTGATGAATTTTATATGCACGTCCCTTGTTCTTCTAATAGGTACGTGACTGTAACAAAGTTGGGAATATCTGTTTACGGCCCTTTCAAACCGTGTGAATGCACATTTATGACTCGGCTACAGTTATTCGAACAAACTAATAAACTGACCAAGATACCAGCTAAAGCGATCGAGAGGAAGTGATGTGAAGAATGGCCGCGATTAATGTAGTTTATTTTATGAAGGACTTCCCGTCGTCTAACGATCTAGGACTGGAGTGCATGCAGTCAATGCACTATTGAAATTTATCGTATCCCGCAAATCTACCGCCTCCCGGGCGGCCCGGTCGTCGACCCAGGATCGTAGAGTCCTAGAGCCACTATGGCTAAAAGTGCACGGGTCCTACGAACCCGGATGCCACGTACTATGTTAAATATCAAACAGGTCCTCCTATTGTAATTTAAATGCGATTGTATACATTACGTTCTGACGCCCATTATCACACCTTGACCTTTAGGCGTTTACCATTGTCTTTGTGATAACCCAAATTGTACACTCACGAGATTAAATTTGGTACCCACCTTAGGTTCAAAGTCAATCTGACATTCTACAACAATAAGGTTAAGTTTCCTATAAGTTACAAATGAATTGACATCTCTAATGACATTGACGACCCCAAGCATATTCTTCTTGAAATGGGTCCCAAATTAACGCTCGTGCCTGACCGTACCTATGTTTACTTAGTAGCTTGTTATTGCATCGATTTAACATTTCAAAATATCGTGCGAGAAAAAGAGTTGAACATATTTGTTTAAGCGTCGCAACTCTTAATGCTTCAGTATGGCATTTCATTGGAAGCACAACGTTTAATGTATGTGGTGGTACAGTCGATACATGTGTATATCTCAAATATACATATATTTGTACTCTACTGTACAGTAGTGTACATTCAACAGCATAAATAACTGATCATTTATGTGCCTTGTCGCTTTCAATCGTTTCACAATTTTGTATGACATTTCAAACACGACGTTAAAGTGACAAGGTACATAAATGATCACTTATTTATGCTGTTGACTGTACTAGCCTACATAATAAGTAAATGCTAACTTTTACTACTAGTTTTTTAATGGCATGTACTTATTCCATACAAAAATGTCTTACGAGTTAAAGTGATATATGGCACCGTACAAAAGTTAACATTATGACGTTGATTGCACCATATTTTTAACTAATGCAATACTGTATATTCTTGTCATTCACTAAAGTAAATAGTTTTTATGCAATACGTATTTGCCAATCAGTATTAAAACGAAATTAAATACCAATGTAATGACTCAAAATGAGTATTGTAATGAGACAGCGGAATGGCGGAGACTCCGTTACAATACTTACGATACTTGACAACGCAAGCG